>VTPC01001157.1:0-15514 GCA_011009095.1 Ignelater luminosus
TCCCTATTAATGGGTGAACAATCCGACGCTTGACGAATTCTGCTTCGTATTTATAACAAGAGCCGACATCGAAGGCTCAACAAATGACGTCGCTATGAACGCTTGGCCGCTACAAGCCAGTTATCCCTGTGGTAACTTTTCCGAAACCTCTTGCTGAAAACTCTTCAAGCCAAAAGAATCAATAGGACGTGCTGAACATTGGAATCAAGCCAGTTTTTGCCCTTTTGCTCTACTGGCCTTAAGACAGCTGCTTTAGTCTTTGACAAACTACACTTGACTTCTCTGTTGCTACTGTTCCACGTCCCCTGAGCTCCCATCACCAGAGGTGTCACGTAAATCTCTTTGTGTTTGTTGTAACGTGGTCGCCATAGTACTCAGCCTTTGCTCAATGAGCCGCCTCGAGAGGACTAGGGCCTTCCCACACAACCGTGACATCGATTGTGTTCTGATCGCCGGTTGGGTGTACTGCTAGTTTTACGGTGGTGACCGAGCAGCATTGGACGGCAGGAGACGATCGGCGTCTTCGTCGTAGGCGGCGGTACGGTCTTCGCCAGGGTTTCGAAACAGCCTGTTGGGAAGCTGGTTGCACCTCCCCGGGCATGTGTTCGACGGACATTAAATAATGTTGCAGTTCCAATGACCATTGTATTAACTTTGAATGTTTCTCGTCTTGGTATAACACTGCTGTCATGCCGATTCCACTCGCATCCGTTTGGATAACTAACGGTAATTGAGGATCCGGGTGATGCAGTGGCAGCAGGCTTGCCAAAGCGTCCTTAAGGGCTTCGAAGGCGGCAGCGTCCGAGGTCTTCCAAAGCCATTTCTTCTTCCCAGCGAGAAGATATGTTAGTTCTTCGAGTCGTAATCACGCAGCTATCCGCACATTCTAAGAAAAAAACGCAGCTCCTTCCTGTCTGTGGGCGGCGTGGCTTCAGGGATCTGCTGCAGGTGCTACTGCCGGCGGCAGAAATAACATGGCCCAAGTAGTTGATCTTGTGTGCGCCTAAACGACATCTTCATGGGTTGCATTGCAGGCCGTGTACTTGGAAACGCTTGAAAACTAGTCGGAAGTGTTCTAGGTATTAGCGGTGGTGCTCGGGGTATACGACGACGTCATTGAAGTACAACAGCGCAAACTTGTGTAGGTACCCCTTCAGGATCTCTTGTGTCATGTGCGTGCTCTCTTGAGTTCAAATGGCATCACGCGGAACTGGTAGAAGGCTCCGTCGGGGATGGCAAGGGCGGTATATTGGCAGCTGGTTGCTTCCGTCGGTACTTGCTACTTGCTAATAGTCAAGAAGATGCGCGCTGACCCGGGTCTCCAATCGTCTCGTGGATGATAGGAAGCGGCGTCGGTTCATCGGTGGCCCTGTTTGTTGAACCTTTTTGAAATCCACGCAGAAGCGAGTTTGGTCGCTATCTTCCTCCGATAACCACCGGGGATGCGGGGATCCATAAGCGGACGGTTTTATTATGCCGTCCACCAGCATCTGGTCTACTTGGTCGTAAATTATTTTCTTCTTTTTCTTGGGGTACCTGTACGACCACTGCCGGAATGGGGCGTCTTCTCGCAGCCGGATTTCGTATTGTGTTGTCTTGGTTGTTGTAAATCGGGGCTCTTTGTAAAAAATGTCCGCAAAATCGCCCAGCACTTGACGGAGTTGCGCTAGGAGGTCGCGCGTTGCGGATGCGCTTCGGGGCCTACTTTGTACCGGATTGTAGACTGGTTCTTAATGGATATGGATGCAGCGTCGGGTAGTGTCAATAACAGCCTGCTGCTTATCCAAGAACTGATAGCCTACGATAACCGTTTTTTTGAATGTGATCGTCGTTGCCGTGAAAATTTCCAAACTGAAGTTGGAGTCGCTGGCGTCCTGTCACGGTGAGTTCAGAGTCGGTGGAGGCGGTTCAGAGTTGCAGTAGCCCCTCTGGGACTTTGAACGTTGCGTCAAATCAGCCCCGGGAGAAGTTTCAGCTTGCCCTGGTGTCCAAAAGGAGCTGGACTGGTGGCAGCTCTAGTCGGTCGGGTTTGTTGGTGGTAACGACGAGGTTGCTGGTCACCGGCTCGTCATCCTGACTGTGCTGTATCTCTGCGGCGGCGAGGGAACTGAAACGGGTGGTATTGGCAAGTCCGATGAGGGCAAGAGAGACTGTGGTGTCGTGTGAGGCGATGGCGACAGAGTCAAAAGGTGCCGTGGGTCTGTCGGCCGGTACGGTGGCGTCTTCACGTAGTGCGATGTGACAGTTGGCTCTGGTCATCTCTTGGATCAGCGCAAGGAGGTTGGTTTCGAATTGGGCGCCACTGGGAGTCGGCTGGGTGTTCTCTCTCCCAGAAGGGATTCACGGTCGGTCGCCGTTCCGTGAAGACGATGTATTTATGAATTCTCGAGCCGCTGCACAGTTCTTTACTTGTTTTTCGTGCGGCCTTGGCAGAGACGATGTAATTTCCGGCATTTAAATTAGGATTGAGCGAGATCCTTGTCTTTGGATTTCGCAACACGTTGACATTACGAACTCTACTATCCTCGTAATAGTAACATCCTTCGTCCAAAGAAATTAAACTTGCGCGATTATATTTGTTTGGTTCATGTCACGGCCTCCAGCACCTGCAGTCCCGATGGAAATGCAGCTGCAGACAGTGGAGGTACTAGAGAAATTGGCTAGGAGCTGCTTATTTTGAATAAATTCTGGCTTGTCTTTTTGTTGTCGCTTGCCCCATAAAGTGGTGTGAAGTTGGATTTTCTTCTTCTAACTCCCATAGTGAGCGAGGAATGTCGCTTCTAATTCTGCTGGGGAAATGGTTAAAGACGCGTGCCGTTGCCACCACTTGGCGGCGTTTCCAGGGAATTGAGCGGTGATTCAAAACAGCTTCTGTTCTTCAGGTAGGTCTTCGAGAGCGTGGAGGCAGACGTCGAGGAACTTGCGCAGGTCCTTGTGCTCGAACCCGTGGTAGTCCGGCAGGGCTAGCTGCTGTAGCAACGGGGTCACTATGTCGTCAGCTGCGGGAATGAGTTGGCTTTGAATAGCGCTTGTAGGGTCCATCGTATGCGGACCAGAGTTGTCGGCATTCGCTGGTTTTTTTTTTCTTCCGAGGCAAGGTGCCCACGGCGCGGCTTGGTGATGGCGGCGGTTGACGTCAATGATTTAGGTGACCTTGGCAGCAACATACGATAGACTTTTACAGTGTAGCTATTATGATGTTGAGATGAAAGTTGAATTGATTAAAACACGTTGTGTGTAATAATTTGAGGTTGGAACATGGCTCGACTAAAACCGGCGAGATAGATTTTATCTTGTTGATGGTTGAGATGGAAAAGAGCAATTTCCAAGTCAAAGTCAAATCAGCAGAGGTCACTTTAGGTATGAGCTTTTGCGGCCCAGATGGAATTTAGTGATTTGGTTGGCGAACGCTGCTGCACGTGGTCGAGAATGGGATAAGGTAGTTGATTGCAAACTTTTGTTCTCCTTCACCGTCGCCTCTGATGTAAAGGCAACCACCACAACCCACCATGTATTTATGTGCGTATCCCTGCAGCATCAAGGCCTGAGATTGGCGAAGGCCAATTGGTGATAGTGAGCGAATGGGAGTCTTGCACGTTGTGCTCCAGTAACAACAGGCTAGTTAGATAGAAAGATAGATACCTAGTTAGAAATTTAAATTTTAAATATAATGCTTTGTTGGCTTTGCGACCCAATTAGAAATATATGAAATGTGTGAACTCTTTTCTTTTAATACCTTCACAATTTGATTTCCATATAGACGGTCTTCAAAGGACGGGAGCTGCTTGATCTCAAATTGTGAAGATTGCATTAATGAGAACATTTAAATATTAAAGATCTTAGTTGGTTGAATCTTTATAAAAGTGCGCTGCTCGAAAAATCATTTCACGAGACAAATTCTATTACTAATAGTAATGAGTTTTCAACAATTTTATTATTAGAGCTTTAAATGATGAAAAAAGCTTTTATCGGTAAATCTAAATGATAATATTATTAAATCTGTCACGCAAGATAATATTCAGATTATTATTATTGAGGATAACAGTAATGATAATGGTAACAATATAAAAAGCCGAAATTACAAAATAAATAAGTTGGAATCTTATTGTAATTGTGTCCAAACAACTTGCAGAAATATGATACTCAAAATCCATTCCTAAGCAGATTATAATAAACGTGAACATGCTTTAATTATTACGCTTATTTTCTAATTTCTCTAAATGGTATTTTTTTCGTTAATCATAAAGAGAAAGTAACGGTTTTCCTGGAAGCTCTTTTAAATTATCCATTCCTATCACAATTTGTTATCTCACTTTATTTTCTTTTGCAGAATTTTCCATTTACACGAGAAGCAAGAGAACCAAGTAAACCAGGAGTATGATTAGAAGGAATTAAAACCAACAGAAAAAAACCCTGAAACGATAAATTAATAAACAAAAAAAGGAAACACGGGGAAAAGAAAGACAAGAAATTTGCTCATTTAAAAAAGTTCTTCATACGTAAATTAAAATAACAGAAAAGGCTTATTTACATCCCCAGGACAGTGGAATCGCTCGAACGGAATGGAAAGAATCCCGATTAGAAAATTTAACGACGCCCGGATGGCCTCTTTCAAAGCTTAATTGAATATTTGAATTAGCAACCCACGTTTGTACTTTAAACAATAGTGACATTGCGAGTGTTGCGACATTCCTCCACCATCACTGCAACCTCCTCCTTTTAAAAAGGGGGACATCTGGGGAAAATGAAAACGTTTTTAATGCAAATGTTTTATTACGTCGTCCTCGCTGAATGTATACAAGGTAAGAATTTTTCATTGTGACATTACATTTTGTTTATTATTACTTTGTACAACAAAGAGTAACTATGTAATCTAATCCTAAAGCTTTTCTTCTACTTTGACCGCCTCCTCATATTTTATTTGTTTCTCAATGAAATTCCGACAATACCTTTATATGGGGGCTTTATAAAATGTTTCTGGCATAAAAACTATTTTTGCTTAATTAGTCTAGTTACTAAAGGAAAAACTTCACATTAAAACCTACATAACAGATTTTTATAAGTCGTTAAGTTAAAAAAAATGGGCACAAAAATGCTTATTAATGTATTTTTAGGGAAACTATGATAGTTACAAAGACATGTTTCAAATGAAAAAGAAAGAGTATGAGATCCTACATAAAAACGTATTCTTGAAGTTTTTCTGTATCTCTAGTCGTTTTCGTGTAAATTAAATTCAAAGGTTTTGGCGGGAAACACTGGTTTTCAAATTTTTTGCGGACACTACTACACAAAAACTTTAATAACTTTCGAAACAATTATCGTTTGCAGATAGACAAAACATCGTTTTATAGAGGAAGAGTTCAACTATCGATGTGCATTATTTATTCTACAATTAAAACTTTTATTATTGATCTTTGAGACTGTCATCTGTCATTTAAATTGACAAATCATTAAAGTTAAAAGATATTTGCTATTATAATCTTGATACATGTTTGTTTGATGTAATTCGAACGAATATATCAACTTGAGTACCTATCATAATAATACATCAAAGCACCAACAGCCTCTCTGTATGGGTAACTTAAGTTATTTTGTACTTCTTCTACCTTTTCTCGTTGCTTATTTTCAGTTACTATTGGCGTATACACTAATTATTTCCCAAACTGGTTTTACGATTATTTTTAATTCACTTTTCACTTTTAACTAGAAACTTTTCTTTCATCTCTTCATCTCGTAGCATCTTAAAATCCTTCTGGCTGAAACATGTAAGTATTTCATCCAAAATACTATATAAAAAACCGTAGAAACATCACTTTGCGACAAAAACATCTTAACCCTCTAATGCATAAAACCGCCTTTAATTCGTCACTACAGTCACATGTAGCTTTAATACACAAGGTTGCCTAGAGGATACTATATTAGTGGTGTATGGTTGGTTGCCGTCACTTGCATAGTTTGACAACAACGGTTAGTTGAAGTTTGAGACTGTTTACCTAACGAATGTGATAGCGAGCTTGAAAAATTACTGCTGAGTAGCTCATATCCTATATTTTGTGTTGTTTGTGTTTGTTTATGTTAAAACATGCCTAGGACACCAAATTGTCCTAAAATATGTTGCCGGTCTGTAGGCGGACTTGTGCAGGATCGGTTATTATGATTTTAAAAAGGAATTACAATTGCATCAAAAATTGCCTTTATACTTTTGAAGAATTTTTTAATGCTTGAAACCAATTTTAATGCATTCATCTAAACGATAAATCCGAAAAAATATTTTTCTATATACAGGGTGGGTTTTTTCCGATGTTTAGTATGGGGATCTCGGAAACCAGCGGAGATAGAGAGACGATTAAATGGGGAAAGAATTGCAGTTTCACGAGCTTAACTTAATGAGTTTTTTGTTTTTTAGAAAAAATGCATGGCTAACTAGATATCTCGCAAAAATAGTGTTTTTGTTGTTTTGTTCTGTGTTTATAGCTGTTATTATTGACTTTAGAACAAATGTATAAAGGAAGAAGTTGTAGGTGATTGTGTGCTGAATAATACAGTCTAACCTAATTTTTTATTTAAGCTATAGTTTTTGAGTTATTACACAAGCTTTTGTTTTTCCTAATGAAAACCATAGTCGGCCATGACGTTATAAAAAAGGGCTTTTTTCAACAATTCTAACGGTATACCACTTGACATAGTTAATTTTATAAATAAACAAATTATGGCCTTTTTTTCTTTTTATTTTCAAACTATTCAAGTAGTACACTATGGAAACGATTGATACATGTGCATCACGTTTAATAATAAAATTTAAGTTACTTATTAAAATTTTCTTTTAATTTCGAAATTATAAACATAATTATTTTGGTGTGAAATGTTTATTCCGTTGGAGTTACAATTTTAAATAAAAATATTTCTGAGAAACTAATGAACAGAGAATGACAAACGATGAATTAAGAAACAATAAAAGAAATTAGGATATAAATAAAGTAGTACCAAAACAACGTAATTGAAGTAAGTAAAGTATTTAAGATAAGTGAACAAAGCAGATTTAGATAAAAATAGGTACTTCACTCATAGGTGTAACTAAAACCTAAAAATGCTGTTAACATAGTATGCTATGGAAACAATTAACAGATGCAAACGACAATTACCTATTGACAGGTGAAAATCATTTAGTTTATAATTAATGTTGAATTTGGTCTCGTAAATTATCAGTTTAAATTTTTCTAATCAAGAAAAGCGTGATATGACTGAGTGTTACATTTTGTCTCATGAAAATCAAAAGATAGGGTATATCAGAAGTCGTACGACACAGTAGATGACCTTAGAGAAACTGTACTAGAAGTTTTTGCTAATATTGATGTTATGTTCCGTTAGAAAAGCAACAAATTCTGTTTTAAAAAGGTGTAACTTGTGCATTAATCATAATGTTGGACCTTTTGAACATGTTTAGTCTTAAATACTTTACTTACTTTAGTTGCGTTGTTTTGGTACTGCTTTATATTCTAATATCTTTTATTGTTTCTTAACTTATCGTTTGTCATTCTGTTTACTGATTTCTCAGAAATTATTTTTATTTAAAATAATTATGTTTATAATTTCGAAATTAAAATAAAAATTTTAATAACTAACATGAATTTTATTATTAGACGAGATGCGCACATCTATCAATTGTTTCCATAGCGCACTACTCGAACAGTTCGAAAATGAAAAGAAAAACAGGGCCATAATTAATTTATTTATAAAAATAACTATGTCAAGTGATATATCGTTAGAATCATTTAAAAAAGGCCTTTTTTATAAAGTCATGGCCGACTATGGTTTTCATTAGAAAAAACACAAGCTTGTGTCATAACTCAAAAATTACAGCTTAAATAAAAACTTCGGTTAGACTGTATCATTAAGCACATAATTACCTACAACTTTTTCTTCTACACATTTTTTCTAAAGTCAATAATAACAGAGCTATGGGTACCAAACAAAATAACAAAAAAACTATTTTTGCGAGATATCTAGTTAGCCATGCATTTTTTTTCAAAAAACGAAAAGCTCATTAAATTAAGCTCGTAAAACTGCAATTCTTTCCCCATTTAATCGTCTCTCTATCTCCGCTAGTTTCCGACATCCCCATACTAAACATCGAAAAAAACTCACCCTGTATAGTAGTAATAATTAATTATTTTGTGAGGTTCTCATTTATATGGATTTATTTATTGTATTCTAATTATGCCACTGACTTATGAATAAAATATCTATCTAGTACGTAGAATTCAATTTCATTTACCCTGATTTATTTTCAATTGATTTGAGAAGAAAAATAAATCACGTGCATTACATTATTTATGTGAAGTTGGTCGTGTTCTCGTGGTACCCCCTGGCTAACACTAAACGACCAACACTTTGTGTCCTTACCGAGCCGCAACATATATCGACATAATATATCGGCTGTGGCCTGTGACGATGGCTTACGGATCATTTCCTGGAACGCCGGTGGCCTGGCAACCTCTAAATTTAATGAATTAAAGGTTACAATTGTAAAAGACACAGACATATATATTATTGTCAAAGCTGGAGCATCAACCTATACTCCAGAGTTTTATGGACTGACGAACTGCACAACTCACATTTTAACCCGCCCAGAACAAGTTACCTCTGACATAATCGTTGGAGTAAATGACAAAACGGACAGCAAAGTCATAATACTGTATGAACGGCTCGAAGCCGTCTGAATCGAAGTATTACTAAACCATACGCATTTTGAAGCAGTAGGGCTATATAGTCTACCTAATAACAAGCCCAACCTTAATGGCATAACCTCAGTATCACAACATCGCAATACAGTAGTTGTTGGCGACTTCAAAACCAAGTCAACACAATGGGACTATTCTACATCCGATGCAACAGGCCATATCGGAGATGAACTCATAGACAACTCTGGCCTCATACAAATTCAGAAACAGATCCAACTTTTCTACCATTCGCAGAGCATGTAAGCACCTCGGACTTGTCAATGATGCACTCCAACCTGACGTCTAGGACGAAATGTATGTTAGATGACGCCATGGGAAGATGCGGGCACCGGACGCTGCACTTAAAGACAGAAAGATTCAAAGACTTCAGTTCCACGTCCTCCTCGGTGGAGCTTCAAAAAAGGAAAATGGGACAAGTTTGAGGAGCTCTCGAATAAATACGTTAACAGAAAGTATTATTGATCTTAATCCTGACAAATCAGTCGACAGGTTTGCTAAAATAGCACTAAAAGCGGCTGCAGAAAGCACCTCAAGAGAGCAAGTCAAAACGTTCAAATCTTTTTGCAACTTCCCCCTGACAGACTTAAAACAATCGAGAAACATAGTAAGGGGAAAAGCTGAACGTTCAAAGCCGTTAACAGGTTATGTCAACCTTAAGAAAAAGCAAGTCTCTTTAATCTAATCAAAACGCTCAGCATACAGATCATTCGTCGGCAAACTTGATTTCAGGAAAAATGGGAAAGAAAGTCTAAACAATGGTAGCAAACGGAAAAATGTTAACTACTATCAAAAAAATTGCAAATGCTTTTTACAAACAGTATACGGCTGTTAACAGATTGCCTACCTCTTCCAGGGACATAAAGACACCATCAAGCAAACAAACTCTCACATGCCTTAATAAGAAACAGCACAGTTTATTCACGTAACCTTTTCTACCACCTGTCCTCGACGTTAATTCGCAAAAAAATGGAAAATCGGCAGGACCTGATCTAATTTTCCCAGAATTTTTTAGAAACCTAGATGCCACAGCTAAAAATACTCTTCTAAAATAAGTAAGTCTTACTTGGGGAAAACATATTCTCCATCAGTGAAAAAAAGCGGAGAGAATACCTTTTTTGAAAAAAAAGAGCCATCCAATGGTCTGGGCAGCTATAGGCTCTATCACTAGGGTATGCTGCAAAGTTGCAGAAAAATTTCAAAGCAGCTTATGATAAAGTCTGACGCTCCATGCTGATTCACAAGCTGAAGAAGCGCCATGTTTTGAGAGACATCGTCCTTTAGACAATTGCCTTAGGGTCTTTCACAGGGGGCGTTGTTATGCTTCAATATAATGACTGGTGACTTGGAAATTGCCATTAAAAGCATTCCAGGAGTTCCGTGCTCATTGTATGCTGACGAAGTCGTTTTGTGGGCTACAAGTAGCAATATAAAAAGTTTAGAGAAAGCTATTAATGTTGCAATGGAAGCAGCACCGTTAATACAGTCTTTCAACTGTTCAAGATGACCACTAAAGCTCCACGGCTGAGTATAACATACACCAATGTGGATTTAGAGAGACCTAACCTCTCAAAATATCTTAGAGTTTCCTTGGCTACTAAGTTAACACGGTCAAGTCACATTAATAGTACAGTTGATCGAGCCAACAATTGTTACAACATTTTAAAAAGATTTACAGCTACCAAATAGGGCAGAACACAGGACATATTGGCAACTGCATATAAAACATATGTCAGACTAACCCTCAAATACTCCAGTGAAGTAATATTCGTTGCCAGCCGAAGTAATCTAGAAAAACTAGGAAAAGTACAAAATAATGCGCTAAGTCAACTCCAATTGCCTTTATGTAGGCGCAAACAGGCATAGAACCTCTGGAGACCCAAAAAGAAAAAATTACTCTCAGATTCTGGTAAAGATCCAGAAGGGTGGAACAGCGCTACTGGCAAAACTACAATGCCGTTATCACTTGCTTAAAAGCCCAACCCTCTCCTGTCACGTATGTAGACTTGCTTCGTCAAAACCACGGCATAGAATTAGGAACCCGAGAGCCCCTTCAAATGCACCATAGAGTTTTTGAAAAACCACAACCAGTTAGACTAACTCTTCTGGGTCACAACTCGAATAAGTAAACATCCCTTCCAGTAGAACTGCAGCAATACGCACTGTCAACCCTATCCAGTCTTCACCCAGCAGACGAGTGGCTCCGCATTTATATTGTCGGATTTTCCATTTCTTGCATGAGAAGAAGGTTAAATGTGGTTATTCTTTTGATTGATTGATATTCCTTCCGTTCTCTGTCACGACAGTAAAACCGTGCTACTTCTTTTGACTTACGTCGGGGTACAACCATTTTTGTCTAGAAACATCAGCACAGAGCCACTTAAAACAAAACGGTAGGATAAAAAAGGCAAAAATCATTATGATATTCAAGGAATATAATCCACACATGGGAGGCGTTGATTTGATGGATGGATATCCGTATGATCACCGCAAAATGGACTAACCGTAACTTTTTTCACCTTATCGATGTGGCAATGGTCAATGCCTATAGTATACTGTACCATAGAATTCATCTCGAAAAAGAGAAAGCCCAGCTTCCCATAGGCATAGGCCGACCATCCTCTCCGAAACTTGCCAAACAAGCATACCTATCAAAGAGAGACATCCGATACGATCAGGTGGATCACTGGTGCATTTCTGGCGACCGATCTGGCCAGAAGCAGTGTATGTATCCAGAATGCACTTCCCACACAAGCATTCTGTGTCAAATGCAATTTTAGTTTCTATAATTTTCATAACAAGTCAAATCAGTGAGAACTGATCAGAGACTACTTATGAATGTTTTAGATAAGATAACTTTTTGTTACATTGATTCTGAATAGACGAAATGCACATTTGCTGTTGTCTTTGTTTTGCCTATAGGCAAACTTCTTGTTTTCAGCACTAACAGGCGTGTTCCGACACGGATAATCATTTTTGATATCAAATTCGTATTTATCAGTATGCAGTATGCAGTAATGCATTAGAGGGTTAACATCACAACATGGCAAAGGTCTAGGGATATTATTAGATATTCTAAATAAAATGAAAGTAGCAAGAAACTCGTCGGTGAAGTATGTTGTAGCCTTACCTTATCAAACAAAAATGTAATTTTTGAAGATTCAAGGTGTTTAGCTTTTTTTTTAGATTTCACACTCTTGGAAGTAGGTTATGCAGAAATGAATTCATTTAAAGTCTTCATGCAAAACTATTTAGATTTTGGTTTTTTGTCACCTATTTCACCTGCTCTTGGTATAAATATCTTCTTTATTTCCCATCATTATGTTATCAGAGAAGAGACTTAGTACTGGACCCTCATCTACCGAGCAGTGTAAAGGGTCGACAAAAAGTCTGCTAGGCCGAGTTGTTCTGAGCTATCTGAGCAGTTTGACTCCAAGTGTAACCATGCACTCTTAAAATAGAACTGATCTTATCCGCCCAGGTGGGACGCCCTCACTTTGCCCAACAGGGAGTCCACTACGAGATCTGTCCTGATCTTTGAGTTTTGGATGCGATCTCTTCTGGCTTTCTCAGCTACTCCTCTGAAATATTACACCTCAGCCGCTTGGATTCTGCTTTCAAACTTGCTAGTAAGGCTTCTTGTTTTGCAGCAGTCTGTACACTGCAAGCTTTGTATCCCTACTGACCTCATGTTTTATCAAGAATTTAGACCTGATGGTGTACAGCATTGTAAATGTCTGGCATTTATTTATGTGTCAAGCTTTCCATTGCTATAAATCCACACACCTAGATATCTCAATTGGTGCACCTGTTCCAAAGCTTGCCTTTTGGTCATGATACGATGGCTATGCTGTTTTCTAGATATTATCATTGTCTTGGTTTTCTTTATGCTTGCTTTCAGCTTCACCTTGTCCAAAACCATAAGAAATAGGTTGGACTTGTATTGCAACTTGTAAGCCAAGTCCTCCATCAATACTACATTATTGGCATATTTTAGCGAATTTAATATTATCAAAGTTAGTCGCCAATTTTCGAGCTTGAATTTCATGAAGCCTGAACATTTCTTCAACGCCGTGTCCATTACTGCGATGAGCAACAAGGGGTTCAAAATATCCCCGATTTGGTACTGAACTGCTTTGAGGTACATTGATTGGATTTTATTTCGTTTCTGCAGATCCGATAGACGCTTTTAATTTTCTTCGCCAGTTTGCTTGAGACGCGGTAACTTATCAGGGTTTTCCATTTGGATCCTCAAGGTACACAGCAAAACGCCTTCACGATATCGATAAAGCACAAGTGAAGTTTTTTCTTATTCTCTATGGTTTTCTCCAGGTCTTGTCGCATCACAAATGTGGCGTCTTAAGTCCCTCCGCATTGAGTTGTGTTCTTAGCCTCTTCTCGAGTATACGTCCATAGACCTTTCCGGGTGAGATGCCTCGATGGTTACTGCATTTACAGTTATCTTCTTAAATAAAGGTACAATAACTGAAAGCTGCCAGTCTTTTAGGATTGTAGATGTCTTACAAGCGAGTATAGACACTCTGAGAAGCATTTCCTTTCCAACTGGTCCCTTATACCTCAGCATCTTTGGCAGCTTTACCCAACATAATCTTAGCCAGAGCTCCCTGTACTTCAACAAGGTTCGAAGCTGCGTCTCGATGATTGCTGGTCAGCTGTCTTTGACTTTAGTCGTTTTTGTAGGTCCGATGGAAGCTTTTAATTCTTTTGGTCAGTTTGTTTGAGGCGCGGGAACTTCTCAGGGCTTTCCGTATGGATCACCAAGGTATACAATCAAACGCCTTCACGATATCAATAAAGCACAAGTGAAGTTCTTTAATATACTCTGCGGTTTTCTCTGTGGCTTATCGAATCACAAATATGGCGTCTTGAGTCCCTCGTCTAGGTTGATAGCCGCATTTGGGTTTTTAGCCTCTTCTCGAGTATACGTCCATAGACCTTTTCGGGTACACTGAGTAGTAAGATGCCTCGATGGTTACTGTATTCATGGTTATTTCTCTTCTTAAATAAAGGTACAATAACTGAAATCTGCCAGTCTTCCGGAATTGTGGGTGTCTCATAAGCGAGTGTAAAAGCTCTGTGAAACATTTGCTTTCTAATTGGTCTCATATACCTCAGCATCTCTGGAGTTACATTATATTTTCCGGCAGCTTTACCTAAGTTAACCTTCCTGTACCTGGGGGCTGCGTCTGGATGATTGCTGGTCAGCTGTCTTTGACTTTTTGCGTTAACTTCCTCCTCAACATACTGTCTTTCCGTGTCACATTATCATTATTCAGGAGCTTCTGAAAGTGTTCCATCCATCTTTCCATGATCTCATCTGGCTTTGTAAGTATGACTCCATCTTCACTCTTTATCATTTTGTAAAACAGTTTCTAATTTTCCTGAGCATCCTGTTCTAGGAAGTTGACAAATTCCTCCCAAGCCAATGGCTTTAAGATTCCTACTTTCCGCTTGACCTTCAGATTTTGTTCCTTGTAAGCATTGTAGGATTGTTGGGTTTTGTTTAGCAGATAAGTTTTCCACAATTCTTTTGTCTTTCTTATTTCCTCACTCCAGCAACGTATTACCTTTTTCCTTCTTTCGCCTATAGGGACGCTTTCGTACACATCTTTTTTCTTCTTTCCGATCTGTCAAGTCCTTTTTTATTAGCTTCTTCCGGAAGCTGTGATGTGACCTCCGGCGTCTTTAGCTTATATGAGCAATTTTCTTCCTCTTTAGGTGAGTCCTCTTTTTTTTTTTAGTTTTATCAGTGTCGGTATCATTTTGAGCTTTAGTTCTAGTAAGAACGACAAGATTGTGATGTTTGCCTATTTTTGGCCCTCTCGTTACTGGCTTGTCCCTGACAAGATTGAATGAACTGCGGTGTACTAGAATGTAGTCGATGATTGATTTTTTGTTCCTAGCAGGTTTCACATGGGTACACTTGTGTATTATCTTATGGAGAAACGTGGAGTCAGTCCGGGTTTTCCTTTTTGTCTTATTTTAATCAGTTGGTGCTTTGGGTCTGTGAGGGATTGACCCATAGCATTCGAGCTTGCTGGGAGGGCTGCCCCCTTCACAATAGATGTTCCTAGTCACTAGTACTCAGCTCCTCGAATCAGATTGCAGAGGGGATCTCTCATCCTTTCTCACTCGGGCTTGATGGCGGAGATACATATACGAACAGATCTTTAAACCGATCTGGTCTAGGTCAACAGAATTGAATCAATCGTTTTCTGTTGTAGTTTGTGTGCGATTCTCCGTGTTTACCAACCTGTAGGGTCACATCCTATGCTTTTACTTAAATTATCTATAATAATAGCTTCGATGTGAATGCTTTCTTAGAATCTTTCATCTCCTGTTGCGTCATCAGGGTCTTATAGTGCAATGAAAGTTAGTTTTGTGTTCGGTCTTTCTTTAATTGTGACAGTTAGAATTCTTTCGTTTATAAATCTTTTGCAAGATCTGTATGGTCTTTATGAATGAGACAAGCAACACCAGCCCGAGCCCTTTCTCTACTTGCTACCCCAGAATATATAAGGATCGTTGTGTATTCCTTCGCAGCCTTGGCCTTTCTTTTTGGCCTTCGTAATGCCTAAGATTTGCACTCTAGCCTTCTCCATTTCTTCCATCAACTCCGTTAATACTTCTAACTTTCCACGTTGGATATTTGAAAGTCCGTTTGGTCAGTCCGGGTTTTCCTTTTTGTCTTATTTTAATCAGTTGGTGCTTTGGGTCTGTGAGGGATTGACCCATAGCATTCGAGCTTGCTGGGA
>VTPC01001157.1:26312-39963 GCA_011009095.1 Ignelater luminosus
AAAAAATGTAATAATAAGGAGAGAGTATAAAAACTGTCCTGTCGCTGTCCCCGTTTTCTTGAATGATATTCTCGAAACTCCAAATCACACGATATAATATAACAAACGCTTTGTTCAAGCATTTAATATGTACATGTGTTGCTTCCGATTAAGA
Source organism: Ignelater luminosus (assembly GCA_011009095.1). Taxonomy (NCBI): domain Eukaryota; kingdom Metazoa; phylum Arthropoda; class Insecta; order Coleoptera; family Elateridae; genus Ignelater; species Ignelater luminosus. The sequence continues at coordinate 26,467 of VTPC01001157.1, forward strand.
TGGCAACGTTGTTATGTCCATACTCAGTGAGAGGGTGCCGTATCTTGTAAAATTCAGTTCAAATCAACTTATTGCTATAACTTATTGTATACATATAAGAATATCAGAGAAATGGCTAATGAAACCGAAAATAACTAATTAGCAATTTTACATAGAAGAAGATGACAGTTAAAACTCAAAATTAACCCATTTTAAAACCTTTATAACAACATTTGAGGATAGATTTAGTAGTTGCTTACCTCGCAGTGACATAGTTGATCTAGAAGTAAGAATTCAAAACTTTACACCAATGCAAGACCAATTACAGCAAATCCAAGATCAAATTTATGATTTATCTGCTATTGATAGTGCAAAAGAAGAAGATTATGGTTCAGAATTTGAAACGCCTTATTTTAAGGTATTACCAAAAGCAAAGGCAATCTCTGAGACTACAGGAAAAACCAATGCCAATCATTAGTCAAGTAAACTTAATAATCCGTTAGAAAAATATTAAATTACCAATAATAAGCTTGCCGAAATTTAACGGACAACATAAATGTGAAATTTCATGACACCTTTGTGTAACTTATTCATGAAAATGAGCTGTTAAGCAAGGTACAGAAATTTCATTATCTGCGACAGGTACTCTGATAAACAATTATCTATCCAGAATTGTTTGAGTTAAAAGTAAGTAATTGTAAAAGAATCGACGAGTTATTTGGATAATACACTTTTATACACATTTAATAGGAATGTTAGAACGTTAGGACTGGCTAATTGGTTTTTTTTTAATTTCGAGTGAGTTCGATAAAAGAACAGTTAGAAGGTGAGGTAGCTACATTAAAAAACTTGAAAACATTCATAAATGAAACCGCAGATATACTTGACAACTTCAAGTAAGCCATCATAATCATTCAAAAGGTACACATCCCAACACATATAACGAAAGATTAGTAAGTCATGTTGCTTAGCAGTACTAATCTGCATAGCCACCTGTAACGTTTTTGGGAACTGAAAGAGCTTTCCTTCGAGAGGTCAGTCATTAGAAGAAAGGGTATGAGAACTGAATTTCCATAATACCACCTACAAAAATAAAACTGGCAGATTTACAGTCTCGATGCCCTGGAAACGCAAATAATGTAACTTACGTAATTCTAAAGCAAGCGCTTTTAACCAGTTTTATTCCCTAGGGAGGCGTCTTTAAGCAAACCCAGAATTACAACTTGCCTATACGCAGTTTATAACTGAATACATCTTATTATCACATACAAGGCGAATCGATAGTCTTGATGACTCGGTGCTTCATTAATATTTGCCTACCCCATCATGTGGGAATAAATAATGCAAGCAAAACTACAGAAGCTTCATGTAGTTTTTGACGGGTCTTGTTCAATATCAACAGGCCTATCGATCAATAATTTCAATCAGTACAGACAGGCTTATTTTCAATCTTGTTAAAGTTTAGGCAGCGATCAATAGCCTTATCAGCGAATATAAAAAAATGTATGGTCAATCCAGATGACCTTGAGTTTCAATAAATATCTTGACGGAGAATGTCGAGGACGTGCCCTCTGTTTTGTTTGACCGTCTTACTCACGTAGCGACCTCTCTACAATTCGAGGCACGCATCTACAGAGGAAATTCCTTCTGTCGCAGACATTTTCCAAAAGGTGGAAGAGCTCCAGGAGAAAGATCCTCTTGCAGATGGTCCTCTCTTTCTGTCTGAGTTTTCTGATAACATACGGTGGTGTGGATGCAAAGCCGGTGAATCGGATCTGATGAAGGTTTCGTACTTGTGTAGTAACGTCCGGGAGTTGCACCTGAAATGCCGCCGCAGGGTCTAAAAAGCAGGCTGTTTCAGTTCATCGCTCCATCTCAGCGTGGGGTTGAAAGTGATGCCAAGGTACTTGACGGATGACTAAAGCTGGTTCGGTCTGATTCTTTATTCTCGGAACTGAGTCTCTAAATATTCTAGTTCGGACGCCAGAACTATCGATCCCTCCGCGGAGCTTCGAGACGTCACCTACAGGGCCGTGTCGTGCGCGAATTGAGCAAGGAGGACCTCAGGCTCTTCGAGACGAGGGATGTCGCGGCAGCAAAAGATGAATAAGAGGAGGGAGAGGATGGACCCTTGGGAGACGCTATCTTGCGGCGTGTACACCCTGGACGTAAGCGAAAATCTTAAAGGGAAGCTCTCTCGATGTCTAAGAACGTGGCCGTTATGCAACGTCGAGAATTGAAGGCTACCGAGATATCAGTGGTGGATCTGCCAGGATGGAATCTGGACTGATGCTCTGGGATGAGATTGTCTATTTGTCAATATCTTTCCAAGCATTTTGCCTACAACGTTGACAAGGGAGATAGGTTGGTAAGAAGTTTGGATTGGTAAGAGGTTTTCCTGGTTTGTGGGTCATGACGACTACTGCCTCCTTCCAAACGGAAAGGAAGTATCCATAGTGAAAGCAACAGTTAAATCTGAGGGTAAGTGGTGTTGTGGCTACAGATGGCTTTGCTTGTAAGAGAATTGTTACTCGGGATGGAATCCTTTCTACCTTAGGGACGGGGCTAACGATGTCTGGGAGGTAGTCGGGACGTGGAGATGGGGAGCGATGTCAGGATCTAGGCGGACATCATTGTTAACTGTGCGGAAAGCTTCAGTATCGAATAGTTGATCGTCTAGAGGTTGACAGACTTCTACTAGCACGTCGGCAAAGATATTCACCTTGTCTTGAAGGTTGCCATTTTAGTTAAGATGGGACTCCTGGGTAGCTTTCTGTCCAGTGGCGCCGTCCTGGTGATCTAGGCTCAAACAAGCGGCCGATTAACACTCGTCCTTTATCCTGGCAATTAGGCTGAGTCGGCTCCACTGTTGCCGTGTTCTCTGTATACTCATCGCGAGGCCCTGAACTCGAAAAAATCGACTAAAACACTGGAACACTATCCGACTGTACTATCGAGTACTGTTGAGGAATCTGGGTAGCATGCGATGAACGACAATGGCCATTCCGGCCGTCGTGGCTGTCCTTACGGAAAATCCGAAATCCGGACAGGGACAGGGAGTGGGACGTTTTAAGATGAGTTTCGGGCATGACGAGGGTGTGGACGGACTGAATTCTTAAGAAGCGGGCGTTTGTTGCGCCAGCCGTCGATACTGGCAGTTCCGAGGTGCACGTCTTGAGCCATTGTTAATCGTTAATTGCGGAGGTTGCGAGATTGGATTTTTTTAGAAGTGAGGTTTAAGAGAAGATTACGTGGACCAGGTTTCCCAAGTAGAATGCTTTGATCCGGAGGCTAAAGAATTTGGTAATGGTGGGAAACAGAACCTTATCGATGTGGCCACATTGGTTCGAGAAAAGGCCAAGGAACAAAATGACAAAGAAAAATTGGAAATCTCGGATGCGGGATGTGGGGGGTTTGCCGGCGAGTTTCAAAAGGGCGGTTTAACATCACAAGGAAAAGGCGACGAGGAGTTGCAGGATACTGTGTGTGCGCACTCCGAGGAAGGGTGATCGAACTTGAGGCATTTATCACACTGAACTGGTTGAGCTTTGGGGGCGTAAGACGGCTCGACGAAATACGTGTGGTTGAACATCTGGCCTCTCTTTGCTAGGAGCGCGTCAAGCGAATCCTTGCATGTTTTGGGCACACGCATAAGCGTCGTGTCGTGGTTCATGCCAAGGAAGCAAAGAAAAACGTTCCTTGTTCGGTGAGAGCGTTCATGATCTACTTCAAAGTAACGTCGAGCTCGACGCCAGGTATGACGCATGAAAAAGAGGCGGGCTTGGAGGGACGTGCCAGGCGATTGAATTTGGGTGCCGCGGAAGACACCCGGACCGGGACTTTTACAAGGTGGCTCTAGGTGGAAAACCTGACTGTTTTAAGTAAAGTGGTCAAGGTTTTGGGAGTTGAGGCTCGAATTTTCAAGTTTTAAATAAATGCAGAATATAAAATTATGTTTCAATAGGAGTCTCAACTTCGAGGTTTATTAATGTAATGTGACTAAAACTAAAACGTGCAGAAAATCTTTAATTCATGTATTTAATGTAGACGTCTTGGAAAATATAAATTGACGTCGAAGCAGCTTAATTAGGTCTTATTATTCTGACTTGATTGAACTAAAAGGCAAATTTCTGATTTCTATGTTTAAATAAATTCCTAAAGGCAATCACTAACATTTGTTGCGATTTTTTTCTTCATGCCTATCCCAACATTAAGATTTCGTACCCTACAGAATTAATTTTGTTTTTTGTTAAAGAAGATAAAATCAATCAAACATAAAACAATACAAAAAGATATAAATCTTGCGCAGTAGCAAAATAATTAACAATTAGGCGTGCCGAAAACAAGTAGTATAGCATAACATTAAGTCTACTATTTAATTTGTCTTGGAAGTATACACTCGCTTAGTGAAAGCTTTCGTCAATTAACCTGTGGGTGCTTTGATTAGGGATGCAGACTGGAACGGTATTTACCGGTGTGCTGATGTGTAACATGTGATAGAGGAATTTCCCCGGATCTTTAATTAAATATTTAAGTTGAAACTGCTCGAAAAATCGTGTAAACAAGTATCCCACATGCCTTTGAAACGGTAAATAGTACTATATATCATACTGTCTTGTAACATAAAACAATTGAGTGCGTAGATTTAGAAAACGAAATAAAAATGAATAATTTAAAAAATAAAATAATGATTTGATTCTTTGATATGATATTGTAGCCTCGAACACTAATTTTAAACAAAATCCGGTTAGTTATTAAACGGAACAAGTAGAGAAAAATATTTAATTAATTATTTATTTATAAGAAAAGAGCAAAAAAAATGACTAATGATTGTAAAGACGGAAGCAAAAATTTAACTAAAAGACCACGATTATCGGTCATTTGGAAACCATTAAGGAAAATTTTAATCAAAATCAGAACGAAATGTACGTCAGATTAAATTCTTTTCTCCTATTAATCATTACTATTTTAATATTTAACACACGCAAAAGTCCACAGTTCCGTTCTATTTTTACTTGTTAGCTCCTTTTTTTCTGTTACACAAGATAGATCTACAAATATTGATAAGCTTCGTAGCTAAACCATATAAAACAGCTTAAAAGGAAATACTAAATTCTGGGAAAAGTTTTTCTTCTCATAATGTTTTGTTAAGTGCAATGTTTGATGCTATACAGGGTGTCTGATTTTTAAGACTTAACATGATTATATTGAAAACGGTAACAGATCCGAAGTATCGTTTAAATTGAAACAAACGTTCTTATTATAATCAAAGTTCGATAAAAAAAAGATTACTTTCTTTTGTGATGAGAGGGTTTTATTTTTAACGATGAGTACTTTATGGAATTTCGAAACTCGACTGCCTGGAACTGAATCAAACAGATAAACAAACGTAAACGGCAACAATGATTCGACTACACTTAGTGGACTTATCAACGTCTCAACAGGACAAAAGTCTATCTTATTAAGATAAGAAACTGATATTACTATCTCAGGCCTTTAATTTGCAAAACGTTCTTTATGCATGACAAAGAAAAGATAAAGAGCGTTAATCTATTCAGTATAAATAATTTAATTACTCACACTAACCTAACAAATTGTGAATTTTCTTTACACGGGTTTCACTACGAAATAGCTCAAAACACTTAAATCATGACAGCTCGATGGGAACAGGGTCAAAAAGAATATACAGAATTTAAAACTTATATAGCTAATCTGTCTTCACTTTTCAAAGCGCACTCTTATAAAAATAACAAAACACTTCTGTCTTTTCGGAAAAAAATATCCTCACCCCCACTGTAAGCGATAAATTGTCTTGGTCTGACACCATAAAATTAATTTTAGTAGAAAAATACAGAATGAATATTTAAATACAATAAGGCATTTAATATTTAAATTAAAATACAGCTAACCCTTGTTAAAATTTATTGCGTCTGGACTCTTAGAAATAAAACAGAAATGTTATTTTGAATACAATTCTAAAATTGACTTTTTCCAACGGTCACTTCTCTCTTGTTGCTCTCGAAGCCTTCTTGAAACCAGTCGGCGAACCTTCTACTTTATGCATGCGCAACTTTCTTTCTTCCATTATCACTTTGTTCCTTAACTTATTTCCGAACCAGCGTCATCACAATTACAAAATCCTGTTTACAACCATCACTCAGTTCTTTCGTCTTCAGGTCAAAGCATTCTACTCTGGAAACCATGCATACTTCTACTAAACTTCACTCTTAAAAAACTCATCTCTTAACCTCCCTGTCTGACCACATCTACATTCTCACCATGCCCGAGACACACCTTAAGACAACTCATTTCCTGCCTCCTCCGAATTTTGGATCTTTCGCAAGGACAGCTTCGGCGGCCAAGCTTTCCTTCTTACCTTCCACTGCAGCCATTTCCAAGTTCTCCAACAGTTCTCTAACCTGTACACATCTTCTCCATTTACATTCCGCTCCAAGATTCGCTTTCTGTCGACTTTGGAAGATCGTGATGATGGGCGATCTTAAGGGCAAACAAGCGTTCATTGCCACTCTAATCGTCTCTGACCACTTGTCACTTCCTAGCTATTCCATCCTATTTCCAGTCCAGATACCTCAGAATGGACTGAAACAATTCCCGTTGGAGTCTTGGTCCACAGCCTCCTTCAGAATCTACTTTTAGATAGAGTCCAAAAAATGAAAGCCACCGTCATCCAAAAAGCCGTTCAAGTTCTCGTCCCAGGCTCTTTATAAGCTTTGCTACGCAAAATTATTCCTGCAAAATGACACAACGAGTGTACAGTAGAATGGATTTATTTCAATCGTCCGGATGAAGGTTTTTGTTCAACTCTGGGTCACCAGGACAGCGCGAGATTCTGTCACCAACTCAAGAAAAAAACACTAAATTGCATTTCATCCAAAACGACCACCAGGACAAGGTGAATGTCTTTGCTGACATCTTTGAAAAAGTTCACCAATCTCGAGACAGCCCAGTGTTTGATTTTCAAGTCAACTATGATGTTTGCCTAGATACTGCCTTCACCGGATCCTCCGTGTTTTCTGTACATCATAAGCCCCGCGGCACTTGCATCCGATAAGAATTTTGCTCCGGGAAACGAATTCCTCACAAGAAGAGTTCTCGTCGTCTCTCACCTGCAGCCACTGCCTTTCTCCTCTTAATAGCTAACTGTTGTCTCTGCTGCGGCTACATTTCCTCTGCTTGGAAGAAGGCAACGGTGGTTATGATACACAAACCAGGAAAACCAAACTCAGCATCTTTTAACCTCTCTCCCTCGTTAACATCCTAGATAAGGTCTTCAAGATAATATTGACAAATAGACTCCTAGCACACCTAGACGTACTCAATCTCACCCAGAGCATACATGGACACCGAGAGTCACCCAGAGATTGTATTGGCTACTATAAAGGAACATTTATCAGCAGAAACTAACTTTAGAGCAGATATTTGATCAAGAGAATTCAGTATTGATAGTCAAACTCTAAAATTGTTGTTATACGAGCCAATTTGGCAACTTGACTCTAAAATGCCCGTGTGCGACCTAGAGCATCAGTCTAGGCTGAATGTCTTGTTGTACACCGACATCTCTCCACACTTCTTCACATTAAAAGGGTCTTCCACAAGATCTCACAAAAAAGGTTTCTCTTTAAGCTTCAAGTCGCTAAGATTATCTCCTGATTCGTGCTGCTAATCAGCAGTTGTCAGTCCATATTTTCCTCTTTTCATTAATCTTTTACTGTCACGACATTTCCCGAAACGAAGAGCCCGGCGTCTGCCTATCCCAATTTGCATACTATACGGCCCTGTGGTTGACGTCTCGAAGCTCCGCCGAGGAATCAGGCCAAGCTCGCAGCAAATCAACCACAGCCAAATTATATCCATATTCCAGTTTTCGTCGAATACCTCAGTATCACTTTCGCTCTGATGCTTAGATGGAGCGGCGAGTTGACACGCTGCCTGGACATCGCCCAGTAGTACAGCAGACGTTTGCAGCGGCATTCCAATTTGCTACTTCTGAACGTTATTACACACCTACAAGACTTTTTATCAGACCCGATTCACTGCACTGCTAATTAAAGGCGGGAAACTAGTAGGAAAGGAGGATTTTCCGCTTGGAGTGCTTTCCCTCTTCGGAAGAAGTGTGCGACAGAGCGGAGATTGATTGAATTGAGGCGTCGCTACATGAGCAGGACGGTAGAGCAAAATAAAAAGCATGCTCCCGATATCTTAAGAACCCCAGGAAACTAGAAAGAATTTCATTCTCGTGAGACGTTCAGAGAAGCTCATTCCCAAGTTGATGAACATTTTCCTTGACTCTCTACGTATTTACCCATAAGGGCTCAACTACTGCCCTTCGCGAAAATACCGAGCGACGTAAATAACGGTCTTCACGCATTTGGAAAGTCCGGACCGACTGCTCTCTACTTTGTTTTACTTAGTCCTGGTCCCTTATCTAGTGGGCAGTGTAGAGGATCCTGTTCTGAGCTAGCTGGGCAGCTTGACTACAAGTGTAACCACGCACTCTCAGCATAGAGCTGATGTTAGCAGTCTAGGTGATCTGCCTTTTTCCTCGAGGTTTTTCTCTTTTTACCCTCGCTCGAGTGCTTGTTCTGGGTACCTGGAGTCTTCTATGCGCTGGACATGGCCAAACCATCCCAGCTGGGACGCCCTCACTTTGTGCAACAAAAGGTTTATTTTGAGATTTGTCTTGATCCTTGACTTTCGGATGTGATCTTTTCTAGTTTTTCCAACTACACCTCTCAAATACCTCACCACGGCCACTTCACTTCTGCTTTTAAACTTTCTAGTGAGGTGAAACTGTCCTGTACGCTGCAAGCTTTTTACCCCCACTGACCTCCTGTTTCCTCAGCAATTTAGACCTGATGACGTACAGCATCCTACGTCCTGGAATTCAATTCTGTGCCGAGCTTTTCGCCATTAGAAATCCACACACCTAGGTACTTAAATTGGTGCAAATGCTCCAAAGCTTGCGCTTTGATCATGGTACGGTGGGTACTCCGTTCTCTAGATATAATCATTGTATTGGTTTTGTTCATGTTTGCTTTCAGCCTCACCTTCTCCAAAGCTATAATCAGTGGGTTGAGGTTGTATTACAGCTTGTGAGCTGAGTCCGCCATCAATACTACATTATTGGGATATATCAGCGAGTTTATTATTATGGAAGTCAGTCGCTATTTTCCCATCTTGAATTTCTTGAAACCTGAACATTCCATCACTGCAGAAAACAACATGGAGCTTAGCATATCTCCTTGACTTACTCCCGAGTTTGTACTGAACTCTTGTGAGGTACAATTATTGGACCTTACGTCGTTTTTGTAGGTCCAATAGAAGCTTTTAATTCTCTTGGTCAGTTCGTTTGAGACGCGAAAACTTCTCAGAGCTTTCCATATGGATTACCAAGGTACACAGTCAAACGCTTTTACGATATCAATATAGCACAAGTAAAGGTCTTCATTATACTCTATAGTTTTCTCAGTGGTTTGCCGAATCGCAAATATGGCGTTTTGAGTTCCTCGGCTAGGTCGATAGCTGCAACGAGCTTCTTAACCTCTTCTAGAGTATATGTCCATAGACCTTTTCGGGTACACTCATTAGTGAGATTTCTTAATGGTTACTGCATTCACGGTTATCTCTCTTCGTAAATAAAGGTGCAATAACTGAAAGCTGCCAGTGGATGTCTCACAAGCGAATGTAAACACTCTATGAAGCATTTACTCTCTAACTGGTCCCATGTACCTCAGCATCTTCGGAGTTTCTTTTTACCTAAGTTAACCTTCCTGTGCGTCAACAATGTTCGAAGCTGCGTCTTGATGTCTTTGACTTTCTGTTTCAATTTCCTCCTTATCATCACAGTTTTTCCGTGTCACAGTATCATTATTCAAAAGCTTCTGAAAGTGTTCCGTCCATCTGGTTTTATAAGTATGACTCCATCTCTACTCTTTATGAATTTTTCAAATTTTCTTACGCGTCTCCTTTATTACCTTGTAAAATAGTTTCTGATTTTCCTGAGCACCCTATTTTAGGAAGTTGCCAAATTCCTTCCAAGCCAATTGCTTTGAGAGTCTTACTACCTGCTTGACTTTCAGTCTTTGTTTCTTGTAAGCATTGTAGGATTGCTGGGTTTTGTTTAGTAGATAAGTTTTCCACACCTCTTTTGTCTTTTTTACTTAATCACTCCATCAACGTGTCACCTGTTTCTTGCTCTGCTTGGTCCTTGTAAAAAGCAGCACCAGCCTTAGCACTTTCTTTCTTTGGCACCCCAAAGTGTATAAGGATTGTATTATTGTGTCTTCTTTCATAGCCTTGGTTTTATGTTTGGTGTCCACAATACCTAAGACTTGCACTCCAGCCTTCTCGATTTATTCCTCTAACTCCACCTTCTTTCTATTAATACTCTTAACATTTCATGTTGCATACTTGAGAGTTCCGTGATCGCATCAGTTCGTTGTCCGTTCGATTAGTCCGGGTTTTCCTTTTTGTTTTTTTTAATCAATTGGTGTTTTGTGCGTATGAGAGATTGACTTGTTGAGAGGGCTGCTCCTTTCAGGCGTACAAGCATGCCTTCCCTTTTTCGTCCTATAGGGACGTTATTTTTCAAGTTTTGCCTACTTTTTCTTTCCGACCTGTCAACTCAATAGCCGATTTTTCTAGCTTCTCCCGGAAGCTGTGATGTGACCTCCGGCATCTTTAGCTTATATGAGCAGATTTTCTCTCTCTTTAGGAGAGTCCTCTTCTTTCTTATTTTAGCAGTGTCAGTGTCACTTTGAGCTTTAGTTCTAGTAAGAACGACAAGATTGTGATCGTTGCGTATTTGTGGTTCTCTTGTTACTCGAGTGTCCCTGACGAGATTGAATGAACTACAGTGTACTATAATGTAGTCGATGATTGATTTTTCGTTCCTAACAGATTTCACACGGGTGTACTTGTGTATCATCTTATGGGGAGACGTGGAGTTCAGAATGACTAGGTCATTGGCCAGGCAGAATCGAATCAATCGTTTCCCGTTGTTGCTTTTGTGTGATTCTCCATGTTTAGCAACCTGTAGGGTCACATCCTATCTTTTCATTTAAATTATCTATAATAATGGTTTCGTTGTGACAGCTTTCATAAATTTCTGGAGCTGTTTATAGAAAAAATCTTTCACCTCTGCTGTTGCGTCCTTATCAGGGCAGTATGGTACAATGAAAGTTGGCTTCGTGTTCGGTCTTTCTTTAATTGTGACAGTTGGAATCCTTTTGTTTATAAACGACCAATCTTTTGCAAGCTCTGCTTGGTCCTTATGAATAAGAGAAGCAGCACCAGCCTTAGCTCTTTCTTTCCTTGCCACTCCAGCCTTAGCCTTTGCTTTTGGTCTCTGTAATATCTAAGATTTGTACTCGAAGCTTCTCCATTTCTGCCATCAACTTCAACTCTTTTCCGTTAATACTCCTAACATTCCATGTTGCAAACTTAAACGTTCCGTTGTCCGTTTGATCAGTCCGGGTTTTCCTTTTTGTATTTTTTTAATCAATTGGTGTCTTGTATGAATGAGAGATTGACTCATAGCACCCGAGTTTATTGGGAAGGCTGCTGCTCTAAGACGAAGACACTCAGTTTCTCCACTCAAGTTGCTGACTGCTTGGAATGTATTAACTATCCGTCTGTCTGTTCTCTGAGTTAGCGTATTTAAATTATTTATTGCATTTGTCTTTACAATATACACCCAAGTATCTCTTTACTTATTTTCGCGTGGCAGTCGAAGCCTGAAACCGGCCCTCATCTCGTCTGATTGCCTGCCGTTTCATAAGAATTAATGTTAACTGTCTTTAAACCCTGATGGTCAATTTTGCAAGTAAGACCCTTCATTTTCGGTTTCACTTAGGTATTGCTTAAAGACTAACGCCAGTTAATTTTAGTATCCTGTGGCTAAGATATTGGTTATTGACCTGGGGTTTCTGTGTAAGCCGCATGTAAGATTATCTTAACTAAATTTTCAGCTACGCGCAGTCAGCGTTATGTTGAGTTTTTTCAGATTTAGATGAGTTCAATTTGGGTATTTAATCTTTATGAATGCTTGCTGTTTTAGAGTCTTGGATTATTTTAAGCGAATACTGTAACGGACTATCTGCACAAACAAAAAACGCCAAAAATAAATATTTATGCCACCCACATCTTCCACAGAAAAGTATTACCGTAATAGATGATATAATTTCTACCAACGTGACATTGCTTCTGAAATATCTGGATTAGTCAAAATTTATGGTATGTGTATGCAATGAAAACGAGCGTCTAAGATGTGCAAACGAATTCTGCTGTAGCAAAATTGCACTCATCAAAAACAGACGTGACCTCTCTTTTTCTTTCCACGCTGTGAAAACATCCAAAAAAAATTAAGCCAGGAAGGATACAAATTATAAGAACATTAACTTTTGAAAATAACCGAAAAACCAACATTTACCCAATTCAATTATTTTGTGATTAATGTTCTGATTATATATCATCCGCAAGGGGAATTGAAGAGCACTCAAACCGCGTCGCGTGTTTCATTGGGTTACAAACAATAAGACTTAACGCGCAATTTTAATTACTCCAGAAATCTGCTGGGTATGCATCGATCGAATGTTATCATTGATTAATTGATTATCTACAAGTTCTAAATGAATGAGGTTAACTTAATTATTTATTTTTGTTGCGTAAGGGCAGGGTTTGGAAAAACGGCGTTAAAGTAAAAGATATCCGAAAGTGGGTGAATTTGAAAGGTATCCTAATTATACGTGTCGGTTATTTTTGAAATTGTTTTATTCGTGTCAGGGAGAAGTTGTTGCGAGTTTCACTAGTTTAGGATGCCGTTCACACACTCTGAATTCAGTCTATATTTTTGCCATTCGCTCAATGATAATTTGCCCTGATCGCTAAAATGTGACTTGGATAGGAAGGAAACCCAATCGATTCGCGTCAACTCAACACCGAAGCTAAAACTTTATTACCGACAGTAAACTTTGATGTGTTGTTCAATTCAAAACGGAAATGAAACGCTTTAATAATTTCAGCCTCTTATTCAATGCCCTCTTAGATCTCTCCCCCGAAATCATTAAATGGTACGATGATTTTACGCTCTAACTACTTTTCGAATATAATCAGATTGTGAATACATTTTTAAAACGTTATGATTTAAGTACTGCCGTAAAGCTTTTTTATTTTATCTCTTTTTATTCCTTTTTCAGATGTCTCTGTCCGATAGTAAGAAAGTTGTACTGAAAAATGTGAATTTAAAAACAAGTGGACTTTTTAAATGTGAAGTGTCTGCGGAAGCACCATCATTTTCATCTGCACAGAGTGAAGCTAGAATGGAAGTAGTGTGTAAGTCATTTAAATTTTTCATTTAATTTCCTGTATTTCTATAGTTTCCTTGTTTACTATTTATATTTCAAAGATAATTTTAAAAGTTCACTGGAAACGAGGACGCATGAGACAAGTGATAAAAATAAGAATTCTTATAATAAAAAACCATTAAAGGCACCTAAC
>VTPC01001158.1:0-39653 GCA_011009095.1 Ignelater luminosus
TGTTATGATGATAAATTTCTCAATCAGCTCAAACGTGCAGTCTGGATGCATAAACGGGTTCCCAACTATGGGAAAAATGGAAAAATTAGTTCAATCTCTTGCATATTTTTAGGTGCTTTCTGGAGTAACCAAAATCATTCCCATAACTATTGTGTTCTTAACCATTCTGACCACCACAATCATCGTCAAACAAATGAATTTTGGTAGCAGAGCCAGAAGACTTGTGATAGCACAGTTGGGAGATAAATTGCGGAACTGTAACACTAGAATTTTCTGGAAGTTTTTAATCAGTTCACAAACAATTTTTTTTTAGCGGTTAGACAAAAACATCTTTAGATCATCCAGTCTTTTTCCTAATAGCTCAAAAAAAGCTTTCGTTTTAAGCTTGTGATGGCAACGTTGGATCTACAGATTTCTTTTCACAACTTTGTCCTTTTGTGTTCATGTTCTGCACGCGTATTATTTTGTGAAGTTCCAAAACAATATTATAGTCTGTATTCATATAGTTTTTTTCATCTTTCATGAGTTAGATTTTACTGAAAAATGGTACATTTGGCTTAAAAACCGCATATGTATATTAATTTATATGAAAGGTACGCTCTGGTTGAGTACTACTTCTGCGCCATTTTGAAAAGGAACTATCACTTTTTCTTAAGTTTTGTGTGGTTAAAAGTCAATGTTTGCACCTAAATGCATTATTATAAAACATGCAAGATTGTATATGACTAAGATCTCAATTTTTGTCAAAAATGACTTGGCGAACATTTGCCCTGTCACTCTTATGGCTAACCTGCAGTCCCGCACCTGTATTATAATTTTAAAGATTTTGTTTTAATGTTTTTTCAATACACTTCAATTAATGTTATTATTTGATTTTTAAAAGACTTTGTTGAACAAAATGTCTATTCTATATATATAAAACTACTATTAAAACATAGACGTACTACATATCATGATTGTCAATTTTGCCAGGAATAAGTCTATACTTGCCATGCCGAGGCAGATATAGTAATCATGTGGAATTTTCTTGATATTTCCAAAAAAAAAGAAAATTCTCAAGTTAGCAATTTGGCACTGCAAGATTTAGTCGAATTTAAGAATTTTGCTTATAATCTTTTTAACCCACATCTAAGGTCTCTCTCTTAGAATTGCATCTATAGTCTATACATATAGCTAATGTTGATAAAAAAAATAAATTTTATTTGCAATAATATTACTACGTTGTTGGATATTAAGGCCCCTTTTATAACTAGAAAGATTATTAAAAAGTATTCATCTTGGTTGGCAAATGTAAGCATTAAGAGAAATAGTAGAGGTAGGGCCGGCGAAAGGCATATGGTGAATATGGAGCACTCCATATTTGAGATTGTTTTGAGTAGTTTACACACAGACACACAGACTTCAGGCTGAAAGACACATGGGGGAAAATATTTCCTTCGTACAAGTACAATCAGGGATCTATACTCTGACCCATTACTTTTTACTGTATGAATGTATTTGCAGAATGAAGTTTACCTTACCAAACAGCTGTTCTGATTTCTAAGCTAATGATACGCAACTGTATCTTTCTTTGGCAATTTTACACCATGTGATCTTCAGCAAGTGGAAGCAACACTAAATTATAATCTACCTTGTACTTCTCACTATTCTAAGTAGCATTGCTTACAGAGACATTATACCTTGTATATCCTTAATCGATGTTTTCATAACATTTTCAAATAATATTAAAAGTTTAGTGTTCATCTTGATAGTGAACTCAGACTTACAGATTATGTTTTTCAATGTCTGCAAGAATCATACTGTAACTTGAAATTCATCTATCGAAACAGACTGTTTTAATCAAACAATTGAAGCTACGTCGTGTTTCGTACTGGTTCTATACTAATAGTAGATTTCTTAGATAAGTGTTTAAGGTCCCCGTTTAACAGATTTTGATAGGAACAAAAGATAGGAAATCTTATAAAAAAACTTTTACTTAAAATTCGTTTACTCTTGTTTTTTCATTAAGGACATCTAATTTTAGTGGGTCAGTTAATGGACCCAGTAAATTTCATCTTCCATACAAAAAAGTGTGTGTACAATGATTCTTGCATGGAACCATGAAGTTTTGCTTCTCTCGATCTAAATTTTTAGAACTTGCTCATACCAGGATATTTCCAACAGTCTTTTTAAGTGGCAATAAACACTTCCCATTATCTATCTATCACATTACTAAACCCCTGCAGATCTTTTAAAGTGGATGCAGGTAGGTCTGTATGCCTAGAATTTTTCAAAGGGTGTAGTGGAAGTATGGACCATAACAATCGGTTATTATAATTAGAAGTCAAGTTTCAATTTACAACCACTTGTAAAACAATCGACTACGTATAAAGGGTAACGTAAGTTTTTTAGAGCCTATGAATTTTAGAGAAGAAAAAGCTTGTTTACACAAATAAGGTCTTTCAAAAATTATTATGTTTTGGATTTTCTAGATTATTACAAATAATGAGACTTCTTATTGCAAAATGCGAAAACGATTCCAAACATGTCAAAATCCCTGATTTATGTCACAATCACTCAGCCAATAACTTAACACTTCATCGACTAGGCAGAAAGATGTCTTTCCATTTCCTGAAATCTGTTAGGGATATAAGAGACTGGGGTTTAAGACGTTTTATATCGTTTATCACTCAGGTTTAATTTTCTTTGATCATCTAAAATAACTTTTTGATGCTTTCTAGAAATTATTTTCCCAAACTTCTTAGTGGCTTTGGTTGAAGGGTGACCTGCTAAAATTCTTCTAAATGAGTATAGAGCACTGCTCTCAAAATCTTTGAGTTTGCTGTAAACATTAGTTGAGTAACATGTTTGAGTTTTGGTTAGTTTTGTTTCTTCCATTGGAGTTTTAAACAAGATTCAGGTGCCTAAATCCAAAACGGTACAAGATCATAATCGATTTTGATCTTCTCTTTTTTTCATCATATCTCATTATACTGACGTATAACCTCCAAAGGATAATAATGGAATTATCATAAAATACTTTAAGTGTAAACAACTAAAGTAACTAAAGTTCGAAATTGCTAATTATTTCATCCAGAAGTAACTAGAACTGGAGATCTTTTGAATCTTATGGTATTGTATTGATATTTTCCATTAAATAATGAACTTAATGTTAGTATTGCAAGATGAAATATGAAAGGGATTGCAATGGCAGCCATTTTTTGCACTTACTAGTTAGTTACAGTTCTAGAAAATTGTGAATTTACTTTTAATAATTAACTATTATCGACAATACACAATTACTTGCTTACCTAAATTTTTGTTAAACCAATAACGATCGATACAAAATTTTAAGATTTGAAGATAGTAATAAATAAGTCACCGAATATTTCTAGGTGTTGCCAATAGGATACAAATAGTCAAATGTCTGGTTTGTTGTCGTCAGTAGAATACCCAAAGCTCATACTTTTTATTTCACCATCACTATTAGAACATTATAAAGGTCGTTTTCATATACCAAAAACAATCTGATTGCATTCATTTACCGTATATAGTAATGACGTTAAGTTTAAAAACTCTGGGAAGTTGTACCTAACAGTTATGACAACTACATGTGACAAGTTCTTGTTTTCTTTTTTAATGCGTCACACATAAATTTGTTTTGCTAAAACCCACACATTATACTTTGTCGTACCCTCCAGCTACAATAAAGAAAATTGACAAATCTTGAGAAATATTTATAATTTGCAAAATTTATTACGCTACATTAAATGGTCTTACATCTTTCGGCATTTGCAATAATTACAGCGTTGAAAAGATACCTTTTCAATTGCTATACAGTCTAAGAAAAATATAAGCTATTAACGTCAAAAATTATATCATGACATTTTTAATGTTATGTAGAACATCGAAACTTGTTTATTTTTCCATGTTTCATTGTAAAAAAAGAAACTAAATAAAATTTAATGAGAATCATAAATTTTTTAAAAATTTCACAAATGTGGATAAACGATTCGAGTTTTAAAAAAATATTATAGTCGATATAAAACAACTTAATAACGGTTCGGAATCAGGTATAAAACGATGTTAACATGCTATTAAAAGGATTAGCCATTACATTAAACGACCACAACTAATCAATTTTCAATTTAAAAATCATAATATCCATCATATACCGGACACGCCCTTACATGAATATTCATTCTATATCGGAATAACCCCACTGATATCTTTTTGTCTTTCCAAAACGGATCTCGATTGTTATTCTAATGCTAATCATCTTTATTCAAATCAATAATATAAAAAAATAGTTATGAATAAAATTTTTAAAGGTTTTATTCTTGTTGTTATGATCGAGTTCGAGAGGTATGATAGCTGGAAGGCAGCACTGATTGCGCATATATTGGAAATAGTAATAAAAGGCATAACCGGTAATCTAACCATAAGTACATAAATGATTTAAGGTGATTCCGTGATCTAGTTGGCTGCCTGCTAATCTTAATCTATATTAGTTATAGGTTAGGTAGGCATATTGTATATTGTGTAACTACAATATTGAAATTTTCTTTTATACAAAAAGAGTTCATGCGGTCTTTGGCTTGTTAATAAAACGACAAATGTCTTTCTTTTTCTTTCTTCCACCACTTTTAAAAATACGCCTTTAATTGGATCGTTAAATTACGATCTAAATTTTTTAAATTTTAATTACATAATTCAATTTAAAAAGCGCGTGGATTCATTTTTAATCAAACTATAAAAATTAAAAAAAAGTATTTTCAGTGATAAAATTTAAAGAATTTTAAAACATAATCCGTAGAAAATCCAGCTACCACATTTTTCTTCCTAACTTTATTATACCCAGAATTTTTCTATTTTTACAACCTACACATAAAATTTTAAAATCCCTTAAACTTAAAACCATTTTAGGGATTTTATGTTCTACTTTCAGAATTTAAAATGTCGAATGGTTCTCATTATGTTTTTTGTCAACTAGATCCTGACATTATAACTATATAAAGAGAGAGAAAAGGTCGTTATATTTTTTAGGTGTGCATATTAAAATTAAAATTGATGCTACCACAATGATAATAATTTTTGTTTAAAGGTTAATTTATGGAATTACTTCGTTTTTAAACGTAGCACAATAAAATCATCTAACAGTTTTAATAATAAAAGAAACACACAGTTCACCTTATTAAAGTTACAATTTAAAGCGCATAAATTGAAACAAAAAGTTAATTGCCAAACATACAAGGCATCCGTTTCGCTTAAAATATATGTACTTTTGCCACAATTCCCCAAGGTAAATAAAAATATAACAACAATAGGTGACGGTAATTATTATAATGTTGACGGTCAAAATCGTCGATTAATTTTCGTTACCTATAAAGAAAGGTCATTTTTAATGACCGGGAATAAATTATTTCTGTATGTATAATATTAAATGTGCTGTAGAGATTTTTATTTACACGTTACGAAACATAAAAAATAATCTTAATAAAACAAACAAGAGGAGGTCTTTGTGTTGATGATGCAAACGCGACACTTAAAAAATTCGAAACATCTCAAATTTGATCTTGGGTGTGCTAACCGTTAAAATGAGATTAAGTCTCGCGTGTATGAAAAGTGACAGCAGCTTATGAACGGTTTGATATTCGCAACTAAGCAATACTAAATCTAGTTCCTCCACAAAAATCGAGATGACTTGTAGGTCGGTAGTCGGGCGTGGTCCGCTCCGAAGGCTCTTGAGACTCTCTGGTTAGGCTCGCGGGTGCGCCAGCATCAACTAGAGCAATCTACGACTGCTAACACAACCTACACGACGTATCTAATGGCGAAACGTCGTCATAAATCTATCACGGGAGACCACATTACCGAAATTCTAGTTCGAAATCGAGTTCTCTCCAACAAGCAAAAATTAATACATTTACGTGTTTTAGATGGGCGAGTAACCTTGTAGGAAAAAAGTCTTGGAATTAAAAACCAGTAGTGCGTTTCGATGTCAAAAATTTTAAATATTCATTTTTTCTTATAATAGTTCCGACCACCCGTATAACGATGAAATGTCCATTTGGGCAAATTGGTTTTTTATTTGCTTTTTTATGCCATTAAAAGATTCTCTGATCAAATTTATATAAATTCCACATTTACATCTACTATAGCTTTATAGAGATTTCGATGATACATTAGCAAACAAACCTAATTTCGGAATTAACATAAAATGTTGACAGAAACAGAAGCAATTTTATCCTTTTTTTTTTAATTAATGTTGTGGTACACCGAAATCCAATGTTTTTGGCAGTGCAAAATTCAAATCTTAGCGTTTAGAACTTAATGTATGTATATATAAATACGAATTATTGTCGAATTATGTCCGGATTTTTTTTCTTTGATTTTATTCAATCAAGTTTTATTATAAGTTTAGGTAAAAGATGTAAATGTAATTTAATGTTAGACTTAAACTCATTTCTAGATACTACTGACTCATTTTCTATTACGGTTGGCATTTCCCATAATGGAGATAACCAAATCTTGCAACCAAAGTTACATCAGATGGACGTATTAGGAAGCAACACTTAGTTTTTATTATTTTTGCAAGAAATATACCAAAATACACCCCTTGCTTGCCTTGCAAAATATTTCACTACAGCAATGTCCAAGTCAGTGTTTGTTTTTAATTTCTTTAAGATACAAATTCGTGCTTGCGTTTAAACAAATGGTGTGCACATTGAACATCTCTTGTAAGAGCTGATTTATTTTAGTAAAATACAATTTCGTATTCATAATTAATTTTATCAACTTATTTTTGTTTTTATTTTTATTTTTAAATAAATGTGTTTTTCGAAAACTTTGCATTTGAGACTATATATTTATTACGACTTTTTTGTTTGTTTTTGACCAGAGATACTCCTGTAAAGTATTATGTAATTAAGGTGGGACACCCTGTATATAGCTGTAGGAACGTATTATTAGAGAATTTCCGAGAACAAATAGCATTGGATGTAACATTGTTTATTCATGTGTTATGCTAATTTTACAATACAGTGAAACTGGATTCTTCTTGCAATCTTCATTACGTTTATAATATTCAGTTAAGTTTGTTCGGTACAATTCTTTTTGAAGCTATCAATAAAAGTGAAAACACAATTTTCAGTGAAACTAAATCCTGGATGCTCTATACTTTTGTTAGAATGTAAAGATTGACGATAAAATCTTCAAAAATGCGTCTAATATACAAAAAGAATTTTTATGACGCAGTTTGGGCCAACAGCAATATACAAGTTGCGCGATCAGTTCTAGTACTAGAGCGATGTAATTTGGACAACATAACACATAGGCTGAAAAGTCCCAGGCCTAACAAATAGATGGCGCTAGTTCTATTGCATTCACCGCTTCTTCAGTTAGTACTAACCTTCAAAAGACAGCTGTTAAAATTTCATGATATTCTATTCATTATTTTGTGAGTTATTGTGCTAAGAGTGACGCTACTTTTGTTATTTTCAAAACAATGGATCAAAAACAATTTCGTGTTTTAATTTTACACTGCTTCTTGATGGGAAAAAATACCGTTCAAGCGAAGCAATGGCTTGACAAGTGTTATGGGGACTCCGCTCCATCAGAAACAACAATAAAACGTTGGTTTGCTGACTTCAAACGTGGTCGTAGAGACACCGATGATGCAGAACGCAGTGCCGCGTTTGCTCACTGTTCACCAAAAACAAGAACGTGTTGATGTTTCTGAGCAGTGTTTGGCCATGTTTAAACGTAACAAACCGGAATTTTTGCGTCGATATGTGACAATGGATGAAACATGGATCCATCACTTCACTCCGGAATCAAAACGATCGTTATCTGAGTGGACAGCAACTGGTGAACCTCGTCCAAAGCGACCGAAAGCACAACAATCGGCTAGAAAGGTTATGGCCTCGGTATTTTGGGATGTGCGTGGTGTAATATTCATCGACTATCTTGAGAAGGGAAATACCATCAACAGTGAATATTATATAGCGTTATTGGAGCGTCTGAAGGCCGAAATTGCAAAGAAACGACCGCATATGGCAAAGAAAAAAATTTTGTTTCATCAAGACAACGCACCGTGTCACAAGTCAATCAAAACAATGGCAAAACTACATGAATTGAACTTCGAATTGCTCCCACATCCACCGTATTCGCCAGATTTGGCTTCCAGCGACTACGGGCTGTTCGCAAACCTAAAAGAAAATGCTTGCCGGTAAGAAATTTCGCTCAAATGAAGAGATTATCGCTGAAACTGAGTCCTATTTTGAGGCAAAAGATAAATCGTTCTACAAAAGTGGTATTGAAATGTTAGAGCGGCGCTGCAATGATTGCGTTGTTCTTGATGGAAATTACGTTGATGAATAAAGCTAATTTTGAACAAAAAAAAACCGTGTTTTCTTTGGCCTGGGACTTTTCAGCCCATGTGTTATATCAGCATGTGGAGCTTTGGTTCACACATAATGTTGAATTGTTGACTTGATTGATTAACATGATTATAAGGCTTTGAAAATAAATTTTCATTCAACAAATTATAAATTCGAATTTACAAGTTTAGAAAATATGTATGTGCACTTCAGCCAAAGACTTAAGACTTCCAAGAATAAGTTTCTTAACTAAGGAGTTGGAAAGATCAACAAACATGCTTCATGGTAAAGTTATTCCTTATACTAAAACCGAACTTGCACGTGCATCATGCTCTTTGTTTGTACTGTTTATATGAGGTTTAAATAATAGTGTACACATTTGCAACGTTTTGATAACGACAAAATGTTGAAATAAAGTATTTCTTGACTTGAAGTGCCAAACTATAAACTGCAGCCACCCAGTGCTTTGGTCATGCATTCAATTGCTAAAGAAATAGCATATGAAGTTCAAGTGCAAGTAAATATTACCTATTTAAAATTATTTTATCAATACTATGTGTAAAATAAAATTCTTTCTAGACGGTTGACGTACTTATTACTTTGGTTACGCAGATTTATTCACTCAGTGATAAATCAGTTTCCCGTTTCAAATAAAATTTTGATCGTACATACAGTTTTGTATGGACTTCGAACGTAACCAGCATTTTTGGCCCTTGTTGTGTTTATAGCCAAAACTGCTCACTTTACACCCTTTGTACATACGAGGTATGTGAGAAAAGTAATGAGACTGATTTCATACTAACCAAAGTTTTTATTTTTTTCAAACAACAATGTTATCCCCTTCAAAGTAGTTCCCTTGGGCAGCTATACACCGGCGGAGTCGTTGTTCCCACTCTTGGTAGCAGCGCTGGAAGTCTTCAACTGGTATGGATTTTAACTGGTCGGTCACAGTCTTTTGAATGTTCTCCAGAGTTCCAAAATGACGTCCTTTTAGGACATGTTTCAATTTCGGGAAAAGGAAAAAGTCACAAGGACTCAAATCAGGTGAATAGGGGGGATGAGGAACAACAGTAACGCGTTTTGAGGTCAAGAATTCACTGATGGAAATTGCTGTGTGACATGGAGCATTGTCATGATGTCTGTCAAAATTTGATGCACGGTGAAAGTGTTTAAATTTAACTGTTCACTCATCATCCTTATTGTTAAACGACGGTCTGATCTCACAAGAGTCCTCACACGTTCAACGTTTTCGTCAGTTTTTGAAGTTGAAGGTCTTCCTGAGCGAGGTTCATCTTCATGCCTCAGTGTTGCCAGTCTCATTACTTTTCTCACACACCTCGTAAATAGCTTATCCTTAGCTCTTTTAATGAGAACTTACAAAATGCTACAGTATATTATCTGAGAGTGATATTATATTGATTCAAGTGCAATTTGCTGCCCTTGAAATTATGTAGAGCAGCATTACAATGAATCACAAATGCAGACATAAATCAAACCTATCATTCGAGTATTTGATAAACTGTGAAGTAATAGTTGGGTATAAAGACAAGATGACTATTAAACAAACCGATATACCAAAGAATGACTAATTAAAATACGAAATATGTGGGATATAAGGCCTTTTTTGACATTAAAGTACACATTAAACCAGAGACTTGGCTATCAGAACCAAATGAATGAATTGTATCAGCAAAAACTGGCTATTGAGCAAATATTTAACCAAACAATTTAGTTTTGGCGTTCGAGCTTATGCAAACGTGTTTTGTTCTTAGACTAGTCAATTCGGCCTCTGATGCCAAGTGGGTCCACCTCTACTGAAAATGTTAACGAATTAGTTTGATATAAATACATAATCAAAGGTTAAGGCAAAAAAATTTATTTATACAGTGTGTCCCCGGATTAGATTTTTGGTCAATTATACCTACAGTACTACACACTGTACTTGTGTAATCGTAATGATTGCGTTGGTAAACTCTGCAAATAAAGAAAAAGTGTAAATAGTTAGATTTACTTGAATCTTAAAAAAGTACATAGTATATTTTAGAGCCAAGCGAGCTGAACTACGATGACGCTCTTCTGCAACGCTACAGTTAGTGTAAATGACAGTGAATGAGTGGTAATTATGCTAAACTAATCATTCTGCGTTAAGTGTGATAAAATATTGCGGCAATGCGAAACTGGGTCCGATGGAGGGTAGCTCCACAATTAGAATTCAGAAACGACAGGCCGTAGCGGTACAAGTAGACATGATATAGCAAACAAAGACCGCTTTGGGTGACGGAAATTGCATTGTTTGAACTAATTTAAATTTAAATTTTGATAAACATTTAATTGCTTAGAAACAGTTGTTACAATAATCATTTCTATGCAGTTGAATCTCAACCAAAATTTAAATTTAGTTGGTACAAAACTAACAATGACATCTCGGGGGTGGTTGTACTAACCAAGTTCAAATTTTAATCAAGGTTTAACTGTATGAAAACGATTATTGAATCAACTGCTTTTCTGCAGTTGAGCCTCGGTTAAAATTTGAACTTAATTGGTACAACTCATCCTAATACAGCGTAGTAGACCAGCACCAAATATTGAAGCTCGATATAATAAAAAAATATCATTTCACTGAATATTCCTGTATTCCTAAATATGAAATTCCAAGATTCGACAGAATTTGAGTTGAGGTTGGTTTGCCTCCCCAAACCATTATAGAATCACCACCAAATTTGTCAGCTATTTGCATGATATCACAGAAATGGCATTCACCTGAGCATCTATAAAAACGTACCAAGTACTCACGAGTAGAATTTGAACAAATTATTGCACGACTCAACGGCGGCGTCGCGTTAAAGTAAGCGCTGTTCTTAGTGTTTGTCTTAATCTTGATTTTGTCAACTTATTTTTAACAGTTAATCAAAAATTTCTGTTCGATTCATCATCTTAAAAGTAGTTAGTGGTCTTCTGCAGTTGAAGTGCGATTACACCAAGGAGTACATTGTGAAGTAGCTTTTCTAGAAATCTAGCAGTAGAATTTTGGTAATTTTTTGCCATAGCTGGATAACGATTTTAAGTTTAATTTGTGTGTATAGAGTGAACCAAAAGATGAAGACTACAGATCGTAACAAAGACAAAATTCTTAGCTCATGTTTTTTGTTCCATTTTCATTACAATCTAGCCATCTTCCGAAAGATTTGAATGCCTTTATCCAGATATGGTATCTGGTCTACTTACTGCCTTTATGCTGTAAACCTCAGCATTCTGTAATTTATCACAGCTAAGATTTTGAAAGTACAAAATTGAGTTTTCCATGTGCTGAAGTGAATAGAATTCTTAGATCAAAACTACTTTTTGTTGAAACTCAAAACCGGCGATAAGTTGTACAAAAGCCAAAAATTAGAAAATGTTTCTTCATCACGCTTGACTTCCTGTTTCTGAGATACCTATATTTAATTTTGATATTTAATTTTGTAGCTACAAAATTATCCAGCCATAATCTGAACCGAGATCGACTCCAAGTACAACTGGTTTTTGAAAATATCCTTATTCTCCAGTTCGTCTGATGTAGATGCTTGCTATCTTAGTCATTTTTGTCATATTCAAGAACAGATTGAATTCAGAGTATTGTTGAATAAATGTTACAAAATATCTTTTTCATCATATCATATCATCATATATAGCAAACAGTCTTTACGTGCTTGCTTACATGCTTCTGTTACTAAAATCTAAAACAATTTTGCTTATTTTTGTCGTGTAAATACTTTCTTGGTTCCATTAATTTTTAGTTAGATTGGTGTTTTGGATTTTAAGTTGTACTGTAGAAAAATATTAACGAAACCTAAAATTCAAAGGAGGCGCTTAAATAACTTTCACCGTTAGGATTTTTGATTTTTGTTTTAAATACACATCTCAGATGATTACGAAGGAAAAGATTTGTCTAGACTGGATCAGAGACTGTCGTAATTGGGCACTGTAACTTCCTTTTACCTTTGGCCAACTTTATTTTAAGCTTACAGTAGTGATGCAGTAGAGAAACATAAACAAGATTCCAAAACCGACAAAAGGAATCTAGTTGTATATAAACATATAGAAAACATAATCATGAAGAATTTAGCTATATACAGATCTGGAAGGAAAAAGGGTTTCATTTCCTCATTCGGGGCTCCTCTGAATTCAAAAATAGAGATTATTAGAAAGGGCAGAAGTAAGTATGGGTTAAGAAGTAATCAAATACTGGAAGTTGCTGTTCCGATAATTACTTGCATGGCTAAGGAAAACCATAGAAAACCTTAAATGAGCTTTCCTAATGCAAAACTAGAACGTTCACTGCTTTATCAGGCTATTAGGTTATGGGTTTGATTGAATGCAACTAAGTATCTCATACCTCCCTGCAAGAAATTCTGCCAACGCCTATGGAAATGGCTAAAAATCGATCTTGATTTGGGGTGGCGTGTTCAACTCTTCTTTAGTATTGCCGATCGTTATAGATGAATCCAAAAATGAAGAGTGACCAAAAGGAGTAATACCAAAACGGTCAATTACTGGAATTGCATTTTGTTTTTATGGTTAGTCTAGATAGTTAATTTTAGGAAAAGGGTAGTCAATTCTTTGAAGTTTTTAACCAATAATTAAGTCAATAAGGTGTATGTCTATTCAAAATTCTGCATTCAATTTATATTACAATATAACAGAGCAATGAAAAAGGATTTTTCTAACATAAACACCTTTGTTTAAATAATGAATAATCATGAGATTAGAAGGTTTAACATTAGGATTGATAAATATTTTGTCATTGGTTTTTCTTGTTCTTATTCTTATTTCTTTAGTATTGTGGAATACATTTAATAAAATGTAATATATCACGATATTATTCTTACAGTAGCCAAGAAATAAGAAAATATATCGTTCCATATACTGGAAATTTCGACGTCAGATCACAATGTAAACCTAAAGATTATGCAAATTCTTTTGAAAATGTTACTTTTTCCTAACGAATTTAAAGATCTGTAATAATATATCACGCCACTGTTATATACAAAAAAAATGTCCTAGGGGGTTATTAGTTATGGTCCTAGCAAGGTTGGCGACAGTGCACAATAGGAGGACGGATATAAAGCGAGGATAATTGCAACTTATGAGGTACTTATTTTGCAGTCTTGTCAGCCTACGTACTTTATATTCCGTCTTGTTCCTGCCTACGATATTTTACTACTACTAGGCGCATCAGGATTCTCTCTGTATGCAGATTAACCTATGCTAAATCCACTAAATCGTAATATTTATTTGTAAATTAGAAATGTATGTTCTAGGTAAATGATAAAAGCATGTTTATATTAACACGTCTGTCATGGTTTTGCTGTACGTTTTGTTATAATTATAGTTATTAGAAACTTTATACGGTCTATTAGATATTTAGTGAAATCAGTAGCGTAATAACAATATTAAAACGCTTTAAAGACGGTTCTACGCGTTCAAATGGAATAGGCAAAGAATTTGTTATGTAATAAAAAGTGGAAGATGTAACGCAACCCACAATTATCTTTAAAATTTGGTATCGTGTTACAAATTAAAATTGATTTATGTAAGAATAAACCAGACAGAATAGAAATGAATAAAATTAAAGTATAAAAAATTTTACAGAATGTAAAAAGTTTTGCCCACTATAAAGAAAAAGAATTAATAAGAATACTAATTAGACAGATTTATAAATTAACACACATTCCATATACTGTCAACGCCTTTCCTTTATTTACAGTTTGTTAAGTATAAGCTTTTACTAATTTTAAATTCATATCAGTACTGATTTAAGTTGTTTCTTTTTTTCTGTTTTCATAATAATGCAAGAACTCGTATAAAAGGAACAATTCAAAAGCTTATTCTCATATACATATTTTCTCGTTGGTAAATTAGGACAATGTAAATCAATTTTGAAATGCTAAAATAGAGTGAAAGAATTGATTTTTAGACAGTTCCTTTTAAGGTAGGTACCACAATCATATTAGGAAACTTTT
The DNA here is from genome assembly GCA_011009095.1 of Ignelater luminosus. Classification (NCBI taxonomy): domain Eukaryota; kingdom Metazoa; phylum Arthropoda; class Insecta; order Coleoptera; family Elateridae; genus Ignelater; species Ignelater luminosus. The sequence continues at coordinate 14,363 of VTPC01001158.1, forward strand.
GGTCAAGAAATTTTCATACTTCATCCTTAATTAATTTTTTTCTTGTTTGTGTGTTAATGTTGTATTTTAAATTTCTTTGTAACCTTGCTTTTTAGGAAATTGGTTTCAGTTTACTATCATGTTTTCATTAAGGACCGTTCTTCGTCAGTGTCTAATTATACCATTTCTAGCCATGGAAGATTTTATTTTTTGACCTGACTTAAATTAGTGATACAGCAATCCAAGTATAAAATCTAATATTTTTGTATAAGTATGCACATGTTTTTTTGGCACACATAGTCATACAAGATATTTCTAATTTCCTACAAAAATAACCTCTGTGGTTGCATTCATTAAATCCAGTTTCATGCGTGGTTAGTTTCTAGATAATTTTAAACAAAAACCAACTTGAAAGTATAATTATCATGTGTGTCTTTAGTATTGTAATGTTCTTTCTATATAAAACGTTTGTTTATATTTAATAATATTTATTTTTACTTAGTTTATTACAATTTTTTCCAGAATTTATTTACACTAAGTTATTTATTTAATTATGTACAGAAGAATTTATTTATCACGAATTAACATTTATTTCGTTCGTAATTACTAGCTGCTCGACTGTATAACTGCCTTCTGCTCGGTTAACGCCGCCTTATATTCGTTTCAACGTGGTTCTTGATGAACCCAGAAAGTTCGCGTTCCTTCTGGAACATTCGACGGTGGAAGAGTCTCGATAGTTCGAGATTTCTCCGGCACATTCGACCAGCTTGTTCGAGACTGTTCGGGACTTTTTCTAGAATATTCTAGGGGTGGCGCGTTACAGTATGTACTAATTGCACACTTTCACATACATTTTGCCAAAAAAGACTTAATAAGTCTTTTTACAATTACGGACAGTCAGAAGAGCTTATAACCTATATTAAAAAAGTTATTCGTCAGTTTTTGCTGTTTCATTTTCTAGTACTTTGTATACTATTATATCATTTTTTATTTGTCAGAATTATCAGTACGTATCTTAATTAAAACATAGGCTAACCTTCTCCAAGTTATGATTAAAGTATATGAACTGTACCTACTTAGTTTGAAAATTTCTAATTCCTGACAAAGTCGTATCCGATTTTAAGAAGAAAGGTAAAATGTTGAATTACCTGGCTAATAATATAGATAATTCTAGGTAATCAACAAATTAATGACGAAAGGGTAAATTATTACTGCCAAAAATTCATCTAATTCTATCATTTGCAATTTCCTAGTTAATCAAATTGGCTGTGCTACTTGCTTTCAATTAAAAAATAATTTTAGGAGAAATTACTTTTGTCGGTCTTTATAGTAAATAATGAATCTAGTGGTACAATAGCTACTTTTACAAACAAACCCGTTATAATCGTAAATGGTGAGAAATGTTTTTCCCATATTGTCGCCATGTCTAGAAAACCTCTTTTTTGTTAACTAGGTATACAGGGTGCCCGCGATTCGTCAACGTCAAACGAGACTCAATTGTTATGAGAATGTGACAAAACTATTCAGCTTACTTCCTGCATTAATTTTAAACAATCACAATGCATAATAATTAACTAAACCATTTCTTTATGGAAAATGCTATCGCCTATAACTCCTTTACTATTGAGTTTTAGACATATATGCATTAGGCATTTTGGACTTGAAATTACCCAAGGAACACACTTTTATGCTATGGCAGTCGAGTCGCGGGACACCCTGTGTAGTCAGTAGAAGAAAAACATCATATCATTGGTGGAGATTTAATGCAAATGCTGTTTTACCATGTTCACAGCTGTTCTTTTGTGTTCTATTTACAATTAATTTATGGAGTACCTCGATTTTTATAGAAATAGAATGATGAGTTTTCTTTTGTTTTTTTTTGTTGTAAACAAAAGTTTGGAATTCTTTCTCTACTCAAGTTGCCGTTTAAAAATAGGCCTAACATACTCTTGAAGAAAGCATTTTAAAATATTATAGGCTGTAGAAATAACGATTTTGCTGGACACTTGACATATTCGTCGGTCTAATTAGACTTGGAGGGCAAAATTACTGCAGTTTAATTAATTCTCGTTAAACAGTTGATACAGTGGCAAGTCTATTTTCGGGATTCTCTTTTTGTGTATAGCACTTCGAAAAAGCCGTTTCCAGTAATTTGTAAAAGTTCAGTTGCAATGAAGCCAGGCAGTTAAAAAAATTTCTACTAACGAACACAAAAATCTAGAAACTTGTCCTGGGAAAAAACATAACTGAATCTGATTTGGGTCATCGAATGTTTTTTTTTTAATTAGGCAGCATCGACTGCTATGGTCATTAGCTGCACATATAAATATTAAACTAAAAAAAATATCACAGGCTATGTATCACAATATACTATCACAGATAAAATTATCACAACGACGAATAAAAATCAGGTACTTAAGGTTATAGACTAGAAAGGATATATTATAATAAATTATTAGAGAAAAAAAACTGTTGGTATAAAACGAAGAAAAAGCCGAAGAAAAGCCGAGTATGTTTGAGGTACTGGATTATTTTCTGTGTGGCTCCTGGTGTGTTACTCAAACAGGCACTTAGGGTTTGTGATAATTCGTACTGAGCACGTGCATTTGCATAGAGGGGACAATCTATAAGGAAGTGCTTGACGTCCAACTCAGCCCGACAATTCTCACACGTTGGAACGCGGCCTCGTTGTAAAAGATGAGCGTGTGTGGCATTAGTGTGGCCTAGGGCTACTTGCTGCCTACGCGGGAGGGGGAAAGGTACCTATTTATTTACACGAGGCTTTACCTCTTTCAATTTTGAGGGAATGTTATTCCACATGTTGGTGATTGCAATGGAAAGTCCCAGCTTCACGTCTTGGTGTCGAACGGATACCCCTTCATCCGGAATGCCAGTGGTAGCTTCGCGAGCGGCCTTATAAACTTTTTGGTTTCCGGCTATACCCACGTGACTGGGAACCCACACAAAAATGACAGTCTTGCCATTGTTTTAGAGCCACTGGTGTAGCAGTACAATATTCCTTACGAGGGAATCATCGTAAAATACATTAGTTATGGATTCTAAGGCGCTTCTCGAATCTGTACATATGAGAGTGGACGTTTGGTTGTTCATGTCCACGTATCGAAGGCCTGCCAAATAGCATTAATTCCGCCGTGAATATGCTAGCTATAGGCAATAACGACCACGCATAGGAATTATTTTGAATGGCAAACGCACTGCCTACTCCATCGTTAGTCTTCGAGCCGTCAGTGTAGATGATTTGACTGTCAGGATACCTGTCTATTATAGAGTGGAATGTAGCAAGAAAAACTGCCCGACTGACTTGATTTTTTTTGCCTACATTACATTTCCAGTGGCACTTAGGTTTTCTAATTGTCCAAGAAGGAATTTCACTGGCGTCCAGTTTATAGACAGCGGGAAGTGTAAACTGGATATTTTTTAACAGTTCAGGTACCCTGATTCCAGACGGCCTTGATATGGTTGGTCGAGCAGAGTACGTTTCCATGTGGTCATTTGAAAATATCATTCTGTGGTTGGGATGATGAAGCTGAGCCTACGTTCTGATACTGTAGTTGGCGAGAAGACGTTTTCGCCTATAGTCGAGTGGGGGAAAACCAGTCTCACAACATAACGATAATGACGGGCTCGTTCGGAAGGCTCCAGTGACTAATCTTAGCCCCATGTTTTGAATGGGCTCCAAGGAGGACAATAACGGCTTTCGTGCCGAACCGTACACCACAGCTCTATAGTCCAGTTTTGAAAGGATCATACAGCAGTATATTGAGAGAAGCACTTCTTTATCGCTTCCCCAATTGATGCCTGCCAGACATCGCATCAGGTTAATTGATCGTTGGTAGCTAACCTTAAGGTGAATAACATGTTCTTTCCAAGTTAACTTGGAATCAAGGATTAGTCCCAAGTAGCGGGCAGTGTTAACCTGAGCCTAGGCTCGTTCTGACAAAGGCGTAACCGGCAAAAATGCATACACGACGTTTTTTGAGAAGAGAAAGACAATCCCACATTGTTGGCGCTATTAACGAGTTGGTCGATAGCATGTTGTAAATCTGTAGTTATCTGTGCCAACGAAGACCCCGACTTAAAGATCAGAGATTATCTACGTATAGCCTTGTTCCCACCGAATCGTCTACAGCTTCTAGAAGCTTGTTGACGGCGATAATAAATAGAGTCACGCTGAGCTTAGAGCCTGTGGGACTCCATTTTCTATATCGACCAAAGAGGACACTGTATTACCCAATCGAACTTGGATTTTTCGATTCGAAAGAAAACTTTTAATTAGCACGGCCAAGTTACCCTTGATGCCCCAGTCGTAAATGGTCTTTAAGATGTTGTGGCGCCATGTCATATCATAAACCTTTTCTATGTCAAAGAAAATAGCAACGGTGTGTTGATGTAAGGCAAAGCTATTATGAATGATGTTGTCTAATGTTACCAGGTTGTCGAGGGTGGAACGGTTACGACGAAATCCGTACTGATACGGGGATAGCAAGTTGTGTTTTTCAAGATACCACACTAACCTGTAGCTGACCATTTTTTCAAACAGTTTACCCAAGCAGCTTGTCAGGGGGATTGTTCTATAACTTGTGGGCAGCTTGGAATCTTTTCCTGGTTTTAGAAGGGAAATTACCATCGCTATTTTCCAACAATCGGGATATTCACCAGAAGTCCATATTTCATTATACATGGTGAGTAGATTGTTCTTGATAGTCAATGGCAAATGTGTGAGCATGGAATAAGTTATTTCGTCCAGACCCCGAGAAGAATCGGTGCATGTGGTCAGAGACCGATTTAACTCTTCCATGGTGTATAAGTTGTTATAATCGTGAGAAACGGCCGTAGTAAAGTCTAGTTGTTCTTCCAAAGTGGGTTTCGCGGCCTGAAAGTCCGAAGTGTTGTTGCTTGTTAGCAGTTCGGAAATTCTGGAAGCGCTCGGCTATGATTTTGACCATCTCTGACATAACTGAATCTGGTTTGGGCCATCGAATGTTATTAAACGTTTTGAACATACTCCCCAAGATTTTTGAAAATCTTTGGACTACTCTGCTACATCACCTTGTGGACCACATACGCATTTTATCACCAAGTGCACTTGGACATATCATTTTGCTATTCCTTCTCTTTTGTTTCTTTGTGCTATTATTCCCTGTCTTGTAAGTATACTTGGTAGGTAGGTGCATGACAGTTAGATTAATGGATTTGGTCATAAAAAGCAAAACTAATAAAGCATTGTAGATTTAGGGTTTTCACCAGAACTTATCTCTACTTACGAAACTTTACTTGCTTAGCCATAATTGAATGTTATACTTGACTGACAGTTGTTTGGTCTTGCTCATAAAGCGGCCTTAATCGTATGATAGGGTGGTATATTCAAAAATACTCCAGCGTTGGTAAAAATATGCGGCGTATTGTAACAACTATTCTAAGTCTTTTTCGCAGAAAAACCAAAAACTAAAGCATTCAACTTTAATTCTCTTCACTCAAACTTTTGCACCCCTGCTTTGCCTAAATTCACTACAACTCAATTTTAGTTATCGTACCCTGTGCTTTACCAATCAAACACATTCTTTTTTTAGAAAATAACCAATCACTTTCTTACTTTCTATCTGCCTCCAGCTTTCCACCTTTTTCCTAAGCATATTTTCAGGATCCTAGAAAATTTCTTTGCAGTAGTGAGAGTCAATATGTTTTAAATTGTCTTTATTTTGCAAAAAGGACACTTTCTCAGTAGATTTGGTCCAGATAAAAGCAGCTTCATTTATAATCTGCCTTCAGCTTCCCTCGTTTTTTCTAAGCACATTGTCAAAAATTTCGGAAAGCGTTTTTCTTCATTTCGCAAAAAAACCACCAACTTGGCAGACCAATTGCGGACAAAAATGGTTGGGTAAAACTAACAAAACTCTTTTTTCACTTTCTATTACTGCCTTCAGCTATTCACGTTCTTTCTAAGCATATCTTCAGAGTCTTTGGTAAACCTTTTTAGTAATACTGGAAATCAATTTGCTGCGCAAAAATAGCACTACCTTGGCAAATAAGGTTCATACAGAAATGAAAGAATGAAATATCCTAATCACTTTTTTCTCCCTACCTGCCTTCAGTGTACTAGAGTTTTTCTAAGTGCATCTTCAGAACCACTGAAAAAATGTTTTTGTAGTACTATCAGTTCGCTTGATTTTACTGTACTTCAAAAAAAGCATCATCTTGGCAAATCTTGTCTAGACAAAAGTAACTGGCTAAAGCTTGTCAATCACTTCTTTACTTTCTATCTATCTCAGGGGTGCAAGTTCTCATCCATCCAATCATCGCATTTAAAAGATTACAGGAAGATGAAGTTACTGCTTGATGGTGTAATCTTTCTTCTTTAGTTACGCCATGATCTGTCTTCAGCTTGCTATGTTAGTCCTTAGTAAGTATATCTTCAGGACCCGTGAAAAGCTTTTTTATGCTACTAAGGATCAATTTGGTTTAATTTATTTGTACTTTGCAAAAATATGCAGCGCAAGAAAGACATTAACTTGATATTGCATTTGCAAAACACATACATCCCTCTTGAGAGAGACTAACCATCTGCTTTCAGTTTGTCACGTACTTTCTAAGCAAATCTTTAGAACTATTTGAAAATATTACTTATAATACTGGGGAACAATTCTCTTTGGTTTGCCTTTATTTCGCAAAAATGTCTTGGTAGACCTGGTGTAGACAAGAGAGGCTCGACTAACATATTTGCTTTCAGTTACGGTTTCACTGAAATGAAATCTGTGAATAGGAAACATGAATTTCAATGAAATTAGTTTCTGATTTGCCGTTTCCTTCTTTAGGTAACAGACACTTTACTTTTTTGGATTCTTTACTTATGATTGAAGAAGAGACTTCTACTGTATAGCAACCTTTGCTGCTCTACAGCAGATCATATAGCGTTAAATTTGATAGTAATCATCATGGTGACAAGTACTGCGAGGAGCTGAACGATGCTACTGATGGAATACAGATATCTCAAACTGCTCCGAGGACTGCAAAAAAACAGTATATGTCTAGCAGTAATTGCTAGATCATCAGAATGTTCAAAAATAGTTATCGTTGATCAATCAGTATTAGATTCTAGTACATTTTGATAATGCAGCAGTTTTAAGCTTTTCTATTTTGCAGTGTTGTTATTGAACAAAAATATATTCTGCTGCACAGTGTTTTTTTTTAAACAAAGAACATTTATAGAACGTCACTGTAGAAAATCTTATTTATCTAACAAGATACATTGGGCGTCCTATTTTATTACTTAGGCTTTTATTTGAAAATCTGCTAGACATGACGTTTATCTAAGTTACTCTTAAAGCTCGATTTTACTCGGAAATGTCGCATCCTAGGAGCGAAAAGCAGGAATAATTTGTTTGCCATGTTGGGTATAAATGTCAGGAATAATTTAATAATTTTTTTCTTCCGTGACATAACATGCTTTTTTAAATGTGTTTACTTCATCTTCTGCGTCTCTCTTGCTGGTCGCGGTATCACGAAATGATTAGAGGTACTGGAAAGAATTTCTCCATAATATTCCAAAGTTACAGAAAAAACCAGATTTTTTTAATTATTGGTGTTGTTTGGGAGATTTCGGAATAATGCAATTTTACTCGATAGCAGTACATCCCACGGAAAAATGTTCTTAATGTTTGTAAACACTTTATGACAATTAACACGCAAAAGATTTCAATTTAATATTGTAATAAGCAAAAACAAACTTGTTATCTAGAAAATTGATTTATTTCTTTATTCATTTCTAAAATGTCTAAACAAACGTATGTGCGGTTTCTTTCATTCACTGTTTGTGTTATTTTCTTCTTAGAGCTTTTAGCTCACTGATTTTGACAATAAAACTCCTACGAACATCGATATCTTGACCAGACTGGACTTAAACTGAGCTTTGAGCTTTTTCGTCATAATAGAAACAGACAATTATTTTCGGAATGTCTCTAAGTGGCATATCTGAACTTCGATCATATCTATATGCATATTACATTATTAAAGACGAACAACAAAACTATTACTGGACAAACTTCAATAGTAAATACAATGTATATTTTATTACAAGTTATTTATATTTCTAACTTCATAATAACTTAATTATTATCAATCATTTATTCAAAATAATTAAAATAACATAATTACATCGCATTAATTTCAACCGAGTTGAAATCCAATCAGAAAACACAGACTATTAAAAATGTATTTTAACACATCATAATTAATTAGTATTAAGAGAAGTTGTTCACAAAAAATATTAATTTAAATAAAAAAGAGAAAAAGAATTCAACCTTTATTTGTCAAAAACATTTTTATATCAAACGCAGATACAGTTATTTAAAAAAAACGATACGTTCTTGCAGAATCGGCATACATAAATAAAAAACGTAGAACGTTACAATGAATGAAGGTGAAACAAGGATAGAAATAGAATTTTTATCTTTTCAACATCGACCTTGTTCGTAAAGATCTTTGTAATCAGTAAAATCCCGTCGTCATGAACTTTAAAGCGAAATTTTAAAAAGCTGAACTAGTTCCGCAGCTATTAAACTACATATAAAATAATGCCAGTTAGTTTATACATATAATTTATAATACTAATAAAACGTTGAATTCTAAACGCTTTTTGGTTTCCTGTTTCTATTATTCGATCTGTAACCAATACAACTGTTCGAAACTCGTTCGATGATAGTATTCCAACATAAATCAAACTTCAAGACTTTAATTATTATAATTATAATGGATTATCCTAGAAATCTAACGCATAATTTTGTAAAATTTATATCGAAGCGTAAAAGAAGAAATAAATTATAAAGTTAAAATAGCTCGTGGAGGATTTGTTCGTAAGTAATATAATAAAACGGAAAAATATCGTGTAAATGTCTGAAAGGCGAGAATTTATATAAAAGATTTGTAAATAAGAGAATCACGACTTAAGGATTTCGGTAAATGTTAATTAACATCAAGGACGGGGTCAGAAGTCAAAAATTCGGTTTGTGTAAAATTTGCTACGAGATTGATACCAATACAATAAGGCAAATAATAAATTATAAATTTTTCATGCCGGTAGGTGATCTGAACAAGGAAGAAGAAATTATTTTTTAATTCAATTCTATTTTTAGGTTTTTATTTTTTTTACAATAAATCATTTTTGTAATTTTACAATAGCTTGATTGGAAACTGGAATTGTTATAAAAATTATAAAACTTCCTTAAAAATATAATTAAATTCTTTTAAGAGTAAGAATGAATAATACAAGGTGCTAGACCTTGATAATCTATTTAGTTTTTTCAATTTTTGGAATCGTCGGACCTTAAAGCAAACAATAGTATAAGTAAAATAATTTTTAATTTCGGTTTTATTTTTCTTTAAACTTCAGAAAGTTATTTTTCCAAATTATAATTAATTATATCAGGATAATGTTCTCAAGAAATAAAACACATTGTTATGTACATTTTATGAGAAAATGCAACGAGTAAATTATGTACTTGTGAAAAGTCTTTATCCACACTAAAGAAAAAGACTCTGCTACCACCAATTATTGTAATCTCTTTGCTTCATCTAAGCTCCTCTTTTTACGATCTTATTTCATGAGACTTATTTTATAATGTCCGATGTAAACTAAACTGTTGTAGATGAAATTGTCTTATGTTTCATTATGAATGTGTTTCTTGGTTACATAGTCTTTACCAAACCGTATACCTTCCAAAACCTACAGTACTAGATGAGTAATAAAATTCATAACTTCCATAATAAAAGCAATGCATACACTATACCTTCGTAGCTTAAGTAAACATCAACAACATGTCTATCGGCCAATGGAGAATCTCTTCGACTCGATGAACTAACTTCATTAATTAACAGGAGAATCCGTAAGCATAACAGACTACTTTCAAAGTGAAATAAAGAGTTTAGGTTTGCATTATTCTTTTATCATTTCTTATATATGTTGTTTGATCGCACAAGTTTCTATACAAATATATTTGTTTCAGGTGTCCGGTGCAAATAATAGCCCAAATTGACCAATTAATACTTTTTTTATATAATTTATCAAATTATCATACAACCTTTCTGATTTGAAATAATGAGTTGATACGAATTAATTATAACGTTTTCATTATCATTACATGTTGCAATAAATCTTATAGCTGGCTGTAATGACTTCAACATATTTGTATTTATGTACCACGCTTTTTAAATTAATATAATTGATACATTTCTTACTATAAACTGACAATTTAATTTACAGCAAATGACAAACTGTAATAACCTCAGGAACAACCAACAAACAACAAACAAAGCTTTTCTTCATTTTAGAATAAAACTGAACAGCTTATCTAGCCTAATAAGATTTTCTTAAAATATACTCCTATTTACTAATTTACCAATTTGGGATTTGGCGCCTACGACTTAAACCGTAGTATTTGCAAATTGACAAAAATTGAGATTCTCTAGTCAGATCATCTGGTTCCTTATACAATTGTGTATGGCATACTGATCCATTTCTATGTCGTTCAGTTGCAAAAGCAACCAACTCCATACCGACCAATTAGAGTCCAGCTAGGTGCTCTGGTGAATGCGATGTGGTTAGAAGTAGTTGTCAGTTTGAAACATTGTGGAAAACACACTGTTTAGTGAGAATAAGTAAGTTTTATCGTAATATAGTTATACACAACAACGTCAGATTATTCTAGAAAAGAACAGACACAATTAGATAAACGTCAACAAACTCACAAAATCAAGCAGTTGTACTAAATAACGTTTGATAGTCTTTTATAATTATTTACTAAAGTTTTTCTGTTATTTTCAAGATATTCCCAAAAGCATTGCATGTTGTCCATGTTTTAAAACGCACAACACTGCGGATGTATGACGTAAAATATTTTCATGCTTTATTATACTCAAAAACCGAAAGAATTTACCAAGACACAATGATTTACAAATACTTCTGCAATATTACTCTAAAATGCTCTTGCGTACGAAATAATAAGAGAATTAAAAAAACAAACAACATTCTTATACTATGTAAGAAAAAGCGATGGCACTCTCGCTCATGTATGCAGGGATGTATTTATGCTTTTCTGCTCATAACACCGAAGAGTTATCAACAAAAGCTGTAGATAAATGTATTAGCTACATAACTGCTCTGTAGAATTTTTGTCAGTTTTGCTTTCTTATTCTCAAGACACCCCCTAGTCATGAAAACTCAGTTTTACACTCACGACTGACCCTCCAAAAAAATTGTTGCCTACCCAAAATGTAGGGTTGCCCATTTTTTGAAGCTGAATTAACTGTACTAACTAGATCGAATACCTAAATGGAAAACACGATAATAACGTAATAAGAAACAAACAATGTCAGACTTTGTTAAGAACTTCAAATACACGAAATCCTAATGTTGCAAAAGTACTTAAGGTAGTACCCCAGATGTACCTGCCATGTAAATTATGTACTAGGATTTTAAGTCAAATGTACAGCTTGTAGATCACGTACTACAATATTAAAACACAGAAAAGATGAAGCTGAGAAAAGAAATTTAAAGAGCCATTATTGCCATGACAAGCTAAAAGTAGGTGATCTAGAGGAATTTTTGTTTGGTTGCCAATAGAATCTTGCTTTACTTAAGTCAACAGATTAAAGAGCCTATTACTCTTAGCAATATAATTTGTATAACTAAGTTGTACATAGAACTTCTAATGCAAATTTAGATCGTGACAATGTAGCATCCACTTTGTGGCAGATCAACAGGTGCTAAAAAGCTAATGTTATCAGCTTTACAACTTATCACTTTCAGTCACATTTATTTACCGTCGATTGTGGTGGCCAGAATAAGAACACAATAGTTATGAAAATGTTGTGTTCTTTCTTTAGATTTATCTTTTTCGTGGTTGAGCATTCGTTTATGCCCCCAGACCGCATTTTTGGGTTGATTGAGAAGCAAGTGAAGAAGGTATAATAGTATAAAGCCTGGGATATCTATAATTGGAAAGTAGAAACTTTCAAGTGCTTAAAACAACCTGGAGATTGGCATTTTCACTTCAACGACAGCAAACGATTTGTAATTTCAAAACAATGCGCATAGGTCCAAAATTCAAATCTAGGTGGACAAAATTTAATTAGGTTATCTTTAGATTTTTTCTTGGAAATAAATATTCATAGTAATTTTCCAATGACTGTAGACAATAATTCTAAAGCAATTTTTCCTAGAAAATCACTAATATGTAAGAAAAGGACAGGTAAAAATCCCAAACCTAACGGTGCTGTAGTATAATTCTGTAGTTAACCAACTTAAATTGTAATTTTGATATGTGGAATGAGCAATCTACAAAAGCTATTTTTACAATTCTTATTTTAAGTGTTAGTTGCAAGTAAAGTAAAAATCGCATACAGTGTGTCCACATTTTGATGCTCACTATTGGGATCTCGGAAAGTGTAAGAAATACGAAGTCGGTTGAATTAGAAAAGATTTGACTATTTTGGAGATCAGTTTACTTATGCTTTTGTTTTTTCAAAAAAGTTCACGGCTTACTAGATATGTGCTAAAAACGAAATTATCTTATTTTCTTTAAAGTGAAATATCTCAGCAACCAGCAAGAATGCTTTTCAGTGATACAGCTATTTTTTTGTTTTACCCAGTTATGAAGTGAAAATTATTTTTCATCATAGTGTGCCATGATATCTAACACACAAAGGCGTGGAATTTTATCAAAGAAATTTATTTGTTATGCAAAAATTGCTAAAACAAAATAAATACGCTTTTATGCTTCTTTGATGCTATCTGTGAATGCTCAGTAAAGTATCTTAAAAGCGTCTTTTGTTGTGTTTTAGCAATTGTTACATAACAAATGTAATTTATCTGACAAAAATCAATGATCTTCATATGTTTAAAGCCATGGCACACCAAGTGCAAAATGCTTTTTATTTAAAAATAAGATAATTTCGTTTTTAGCAAATATCTAGTAAGCCGTGAACTTTTTTGAAAAAACAAAAGCATAAATAAACTGATCTCCAAAATAGCCAAATCTTTTCTAATTTAACCGACTTCGTATCTCTTACAATTTCTGAGATCCCAATAGTTAGCATCGAAATGTGGACACTGTATATAAGGTAGCTAAAAAATGATTGTAAATAAATTAGTGCTCTTAAGTAGCGTTAACTTTTTGAAGGCTGTTGCATTGAAACTAACAGTGCTAAGAACAGCGATAGGATATATCCTATGAAAATGTAATTTGGTCTTTTATTTTTCTAATTATCATTTTTTCAATTTTTGGTCTTTTATTTTAAGAACAACAGATAAACTCTGAACTATAATTGTGGTACTTGATTATAGCGCGTTTGATCAAGATACTGTTCTGTTTTATGTCATGCAATAAAGTTCGTTTTCTTATAATTAGTTTTTACATGCAATCTGCTGCAGGATTAATAGTTCTCGTTAGCAGTTTCCTGTTAAACTAAAAATACTCGCAAAAAATGACTAGCCACAAAATCAATGTTAGACTTTTTAAACTAATTTTACTATTCAATTTACGCTATTTTGCAAACTAAATTTACAAAAACAAATAATTTTGTCCACCTAGAGTTATATTGGGATCTATGTGCAATGTGACAAAATCTTTATTCAAAAGAAGCTTTTCTACCAGAATGATGTAGAATGTCTAAAAAGCATTCCGAAAAGAACGAACATATTGTGTATGATGAAACCAAACAAATTAGATGCTGGAATGGCTAGAGATTCCCAAAAACCTGTTTTATTGGTAAATCTATTAAATTCTAGAATTTTACAAGAACGTTGTAGACCTACCCGATGAAGACCAGGAAGCTGTTTGCGAATTTCTTGAACGATTTGGATACATTTAAGTGGATTCTGTTGACTTTTTTTGCTTATAAAGAATTTATGTACTATTTTTAAATAAAAACAGCTTCAACAGCTTTTGTTATTGAGATTCAACGGTTTAAGTGCGAAAGCCTCCAAGACTATATTTAAAAGACGTGTCTAAGCCACCACGAGCCTTAATATTTTATGATTGGAATGCTAAAATTTACTTTTAACAATATCTTGCAGTCATCTGGTGATTTTTTACCAGACAATTTTAATTAGGAAATTCAAAAAAAATTTTTTGGGAATTCCTTAAAACAAATTAAATATGACTTGGTGGATTGTGTATTTAAGATTCTCATTTACGGTAACCAATGCTTTAACACGAGCCTAAAGAAAGCAAAGTGCGTGTTAACAATTAACTTCAGCTAAGAAATGCCGACTTTGATGACGAGAAGAGTAATTATAGTTTGTATTTAAAGATTACACTTGCTAAGGACAACACTGTTATGAATATGCTGGAAACAGGCGGCGAATTCGACCTGTGCCCGATGTATTTGGACATATGGCCACATGTCCATAGCAGAAATACTAGATGTCGAAATAACGATACAATTCGGCATCTAGCTCAATTTAAAGCTACTCAATTTGAATGTATCCCGAAATGTTAGATTGCACTTCTTATCACCACATTGTTTACGACAGTTGCATTTTAGAAAGCCCTGTGCAGAATTTGATTCTTTAGCAGCAACTGTTGGCAAACTGAATTTTTTATCAATGGGTACATATGAAGATGCCAAGGTATTCGTTTGAGAAGGCTGTAAAATTACAATAATGCTAAAATTTATAAAACAATTGTAAAAGATACTAATGAATTATGTACCTGAAATTCATTCCTTGCATATAGTTTTTCGAGTACCCCAGGTGATGTGCCAAATTGGTATAAATCTTCTCTTTCAGATAATCCAACAGCCAAAATGTTATGAGGAGGTAAGCGTCCTCTGTCGACATCAGGAATCTTTACTAAAACGTTCTGCTCAATTTCAACTTTAGAGTATTTGGAGCAATTTTGTTGTAACATTTCTGCTGCTTGTTTCTTTAAACTACGGATACTTTTAGGCCGATGCTGGTTTATTGACGTTAAGCGGGTTTCATTGTTCCTGAAATAAAGCATGTAACACTAAGCAAAATATAATTAATACACGTGTATTTTTTTAATTACCTCAATAGTTCTTCCTCTAGGTTGTGATTTTCTGGCTGATCTATGGAAAAGTTGTGTTGTAATGTTTTTTCATTTGTTGCATTGTTGGCATTATCTTTATTTAATAACTCTGTACCGCATTCATCAGATTCATTCGATATTTTCACCAGCACTCTTTTGAAGTCTGTAAATATCGTCCTCATCTTCTCTACGATTTCCAGTGGAAGGTTAAATCATTCAAGCCGTTTATAATTGGAACGCCAAACATAGCCTCATATGGAGTACGCTGGATGCCTCTGGGAAATGATCTATTTTTCTTTAATTGCACAAATCGTAACCATTCTGACCATTTGGACGTCTGATTTTCCTGCATCCAAGTAATTAAAATATCCCGAACATCTTGGTTTGCTCTCTCAATAGATCTTGGCTTTGTGAGTGTCGTGGCTTACCATGAATTATTTTTACTTGAAAGACTCGTAATGACTTTATTCTTAAACTCCATGCCATTGTCACTATGAAGTAAACAAGGTCCCTCGATAATACAAAAGATGGTCATCAAATTGTAGGCAACTTTTGCTGCCTTTTTAGTTTTTAGAGCTCTAAGGAACGCAAATTTTGCTAGGTGATCTTGGTAATTTATAATAAAGTTCTGTTTGTATATCAATTAGATCAATTTTTTCTCTAATTGGCACATGGTACATAATTTTAAATACTCTTTGATGACGCTTCTGGGAATATTACAATACTTTCTAGCAATCTCCTTTTCCATTCCTAATCTTCTTTAATGGCCAGTATCTTTGTGAGCTTTCTCTAAAATGCCATGTACCTCCTTAATAATATTGCAATAATACTTAATAGAAACCACATTATCACTGCTATTTGCAATTATTTTCTCGTTTTCGCCTATTTTTATAATTTCAAATTTATTTAGGCGTCCGTAATCTTGGCAGATTAGTTTTTCTTCGGCATCCTTCTTTTTCGTGCTATCCTTGACTTCATTTAAAATATTTGAATACTGATCAACGGTCAGCACGGTGGTAAAATTATTACCGCTACTTTTTTCAATTACTTCAAAAGGTTTGTCTTCAAATGTATGCTTGCCAACTAAACTTTCTTGAGACTCCATAATTAAAATGATTACTTACATTAAAGTCTTGCAAAAATCACTAAAAAAGAACAAAGAAACGAACTGCACGTAGACATGTTAGAAACATACTTTGAGGTTACGTTTTTCCGATCAGCATCGGCGCAATGTGTATGTGCGCATTTCGGGATACGTTCAAAGATGCAACCGTCGTGTCGTAAACAATGTGGTGACAAGAAGTGTAAGTGTGTACAAAACAAGATAAAATGCTATAGCAAATGTCATTCAAGTACATCCTGTCGCCACAAATAGTGCAATAAATGCCATGTTAGTCCCTATAATGAATTTATTTTAATTCAGTAATCGTTTTTGTCGTATGACAAAAGCGCAATCTAATATTTCGGGATGCGTTCAAATTAAGTTAGCTAGATGCCGAATTGTACAGTTATTTCGGCATCTAGTATTTTTGCTACGGACAAATGGCGATATGCCTAAATATATCCGCCACTGGCCGAATTTGCCGTCTGTTTCCAACAAGAAAGTTTGCAACATAAACTCGGTTATAGCATACTAGCCGAGATCAAAAAAGAAACGTTACCTAATAGCCGCAGTTCGTTATAAAGAAAAACTTTACTTTTATTGTACAGTACACGTTTATGAATAAATGCGAATGCCACCAGATAAAAACGTTTTATTCACAACACAGTATATAAATGTTAACCACTTAATTTTATATTACATAAAAATGTTAGTAATACGGGTTTGTCAATAATTTTACATTATTAAATAAGCTTGCAAACTTTTGTCGTATGCATTCTGAAAAATTGCGAAAGACGCAAGCTGGCGATTTTTGAATTCCGTGTACCTCAACGCTGATCAACATCCGAAATTTAATTTCACGGTTTTGTTTTTTAATATAAACACGGTGTTTTAACCTTCCCATTAGGTTATAAAAGTACAGTATACAAAGCTATGCGTTGCAATGTATATGTACGCTATAACCGAATCTACGTTATATCAGTGACCGTAATGTGCGTGTTTCGCTGTATTATGATCCAAATGACATTGGACTTGTCAGTGCTTGTTCGTAACATGAATCAATACATCTTTAGACTGTTTTATGATGTTTAAGTGGATACCGAAGACTATTACGTCAGTCATTCAGGAATTTGTTGTCGTTGAAAGCAGTGTGCAAGGGTTGAGTAGTCTCTTAAAGCAGCATTTAACAAATCTTGTTTTTGGAGAAATGCTATTTTGTGCTTTAGTGAAGCTTAGAGGGATACATTCCTATAACATTTTATTGCCTTGTTCATTGCACAAAGTATCTAATCTTCACAGGACGTTCGTTTTTATTAATTCAGGCACAGTTCTTGGCGGGGTGTACCAATAGGTAAATAGATATGTACTGACAATCACAAGGAAGTGGTAAGAGCATTGTAATCGTAGCGTATTCTAATGAAGCAATAACTAAAATTGTATCATCCAGTTGCTCTGAAAATGAACTCTTTAATTATTATCGAAGAAAGAGAAGTGAGCAAAGAGCAGCTAAAAGACTGTTTGTCATATAAATACAGTGGAACATTCCATAAGTATATCTCCTTTTGTATCTTTGTTCTTGCTCTGTACATCTTTAAAGGTGTTGGAAGGGTAGTTTCTAGATAGACCTTACTTTATGTGCTAGTCCTTGAGAATATAGCTGAAGAATTAGAGCTAATCTAGGAATAAATTGACTCTTTTAGTATCTATTTCTCAGAAAAAATTCAGTGAAAAATTTCTTTGTCTCTTGTTCTTCATAAGTAAAACATCTTCTATAGATATAATTGAATTGATCATTGCAATTCAATATTCACAAACACAGATGACTTGATTCACCTTAGAAGATACTAAGATGTATGTCCTATAGCTTGACAGGTAAAGAATAAGGTAGGAGGCAAAATATATAACCTAAGGGTAAGTTATTTATACTGCATATAATTTTTTATTTGTAAAAACTTGCCAGTTAAAACGTAGATCTTTTAAATTGTTGCTAGTGTTACTTTAATAGAAAAGATTTTAATGATGTCCCTTAAAATACGGTAAGTCAATATGAGGTAATTTCATAACAATTTTAGTGTGATTGATTATTATTAACCTTGAAAGACATCACATCTTCAATGTAGTAGTATCTTCAGTCATTAAGTTTAGTAAACTTA
Source organism: Ignelater luminosus (assembly GCA_011009095.1). NCBI lineage: Eukaryota > Metazoa > Arthropoda > Insecta > Coleoptera > Elateridae > Ignelater > Ignelater luminosus. Next base: position 32,662 of record VTPC01001158.1, read on the forward strand.
ATCACAGTAACTAACAAACATACTACATAGTTACTTGAATGTGTTTTATTTTCGGATATTGAATGTTGCTATTTGATGTGAATGTCACATATACTGCATGGTAAAAGTAAAGCGACTTGTTCAATACATACTAATTGACAGAAAAAACTTCCACTGTATGTACATATACCTTGAAATGAAGCTAAACTACCTCCCTTCAATTTGAATTAACAAGGCAAAGCCAAAAAATAAAAAGTGAAAGCGCTTATAGGAATATTAAATCATTATGATTTACATATATGCTAAAATCTGTAAGTCTTATTTTTATTAATAAAAGTTACTTACGACTTTGATTTTCTGAGTACTTAATTTCCGTTTGATGTGTGTAAACATAATCAGTACAGTTAAGCACAATGAATTATAATATAAAACATTTTTGTGCGATGCGAATTTTTCAGTTTTGTAAAAATTACAGAATGAACGAATTTATAAAATACCTAATAGTTTTGTTTACTATTAACAATAAAATCAATGTAGAATTAGAAAAACAAGCATTTAAAAAAACTTACATTATTAGATGCTAATTTTGCAATTAAGGTTTGAACAACTAAATTTTAAATCTTACAAAACTTCCAAGCAATTTATTTAAAAATTAAATTAACTAATATTAATTAAGTCTACACTGGAAGCGATAAATACGAAAATTATAAATTATAAACGACTTAAAATGAGCAAAGTGCGTACATATATGAACGTAGACATATGTATGTAGCAAATATAATTTGCTATTAATTGCTAAACTAATTACAATAATTACATTGGGTATAATCATTCCGGTTTTACGATCAACTTTTACCAGGAGGACTTTTTTATTATTTATATTATTTACATATACACAGATTAAAATTAAATTGTGTGATATAACAAGATTGAAACACTTTTTTTTCGTCTTTCGATTTTTAATTTCACATATAGTTTACAAAAGTAAACGCCTACTCTGAGGTGTGCACTACCTTATATAACTCATAATTCTTTATAACAGAATTAATAATGATAATTTTTACTTCAGACGTACAACATTTGAAAGGTCAGAAAGATTGCAAATTGTGCAAGGTTCTCAGTGGCAAGGTCGTGTGCGGCTCTTTTATTATTATTATTATTGCTAGTAATAATAATAATCAAATTTTTTATAAAAAGAAACGCGTGCACGTTGCTCATTTGAAAAATATTTTAACAGGCACACTCATCGCTTTATTTTTATAAATTATTATTATTAGGAGTTATAGAATGAAAATTTCCTACGAGACATTTAAAAGCGTACAATACAACATTATTAGTTGTACTATAAAGGATTTCCGTGGTGTTTACAAAATCCCTTTCAGTTCTAATCTCTTCTAAGTAAAATATATTAGCCTTCTTACAAGAGCTACAAACTAACAATTCTTTAATATGTTTGCACATTTTTAAAGTTATTCTTAAGATGAAGTAATGAATTGTGAGACTGTTATTGCTCTAAATCCGTTTCACTTCTGTGATACGAGGGCCATGCTAAATCTTATAATAATTGTTTAGGAGAGTTTTTAGAAAAAAAATAATGTTTATTGTATTTAAATTAGATATTTTTAATATTAGTTCATAAATTAACCTTTGTTATTTATTGGGATTGATGAATAACACGATGAGACGCATTTTTATGAGGAAGTATTTTAAGGACACATTTTTTATACATATTATTTCATTAGAACACCATTTGTCATTATAGCACTCAAAGTATGTAGATGACGTGAATTTCACATTTTACTCTTCAAGACCTGAGATAGATTACTTGCAAATTAACGACTTAAATCATCTAAAACGGATACAAGAATCAGATTATGTACAATTCTTATAGCACGTTTTACTGCTTCTGTGGAATTCTTCTTTTACAATAATTGAAAGACCTTTATAATGTTAGATCTATCGAATCAGATGAAGAAATTGAAACTATTTTGGTAACACTAATAGCAATAGAGCTAATTTCAATTTTAATCTAGAAATGTTCAAACTTTCTTAGGAAGTCTGACCATACCTAATTTCAACACTGCAGAACTTAACTAAATCTTACAAAATAAAATTCTGGCTTATATTGTCCAATGCTGATTTCTTTTGCAAAATCGTTATACAGCCTCACAACACCTGGTATGAAACTTCCAGAAAAAAGCTCTTAGCAGTTACCCTACCTAAGGCAGTCACATCATTTTATAGCATTGCAAATAAATCACGTTACCTCTTACATTTTCTGAAAGTTTTAACCAAGTGAAAAACCAAATCGTAAAAACCTCATATGAAATACCTAAATACCGTTTTGATCCAGAAATTAGCCGTCAGTTCTTTTTGTAAAAGGTATAGTAGAGTTTGCCCAGATGAAAGTTAGCTATTAAGAAAATATTTATACTAAAAGAGTGTCTTTGCTATGGTCAGCGACAGGTCACTTTGTGCTAAAACCAGTTAGCTTTACTGAATTTATTAGGTAATTTTTATTACTAGCAAAACTGAATCAACAAGAATAGCAGAAAGATATGCAACACAATTGTATCCATCGCAAATTAGGATTTTGAATGCAATCCGGTTGTATCAGAAACGACAAACTGCACACACATAATTTCAGATCTTAATCTCTCATTCAATCTACACATAGACAATTTTAGACAGTACAGTGTACTCGAATTATACCAATAAGCTAAAGAAAGGAAAAATTACGATTGCATTTAAATGACCATCGCCTTAAAACCAATGTCATGATTATGATGATTGTCAGTGCTGCAGTAATATACCTTTGCCTAGAAATTTCTTGCTATGCATTGCCACATGACTTTGGTACAAGTAAAGTTTACACCCTTCTTACAGCAACACTGTTTTATCAGTTTACGAATATAATAACTTCGATGGTGCATTTAAAGAGAACCAAAAACTAAATAGTGGAGATTTATTCCTACAACCTAATTTCTAAAGTTTAAGATTTACAGGGTGTTCCTAGAAGATTGCGAGATATTTAAAGGGGCAATTCCTTAGCTTATTTCAACAGGCCCGTAGCTGAGGGTTGTAGCGCCTGCGTGATGAAACATATGTTTTCGCTTCTTTTTGCAAGATATTTAATTGAAAATATTTGCGAAACTTTAGTATACAAGGTGTAAAATTGCTTCACGCATCATAAGGAGTTTGCAAAAATTACTGTTTTAATTTTTCCCCGGTTTTGGAAATATGAAAATAACACAAATAAATAACATGTACACTGCCCCAAAAAAGAGAATGGACAGGGCTATAACTAATTCTAAGGTATTTACAGTTGTGTAGGCAACCCATTTTACAACATCGCCATTACTTTCACGCCAAGGCAGGCTTTCTGCAGGGCGCCTATCGCAATTAGTTCCGCATCATTGAATCTTTACCTAAGCAGTCCAGGGAATTATAATATTTTCGGTTTTTAAATAAATTTTAGATGTAAAAGCTAAACATTTGTGTGTATCCTTTTCAAGGAAGGATACAGTTAACACTTAAGTTAATAATAGATTATTATTAAATTGGTCCAAAAGGTTGTGTGTATTAAAAAAATTTTTTAATTAACACTAATCGTTAGATTGTATTGTCAATTAACTTCCAGAAAGTTTTAGTGAAGAAGGCTTTAATTTTAAGCATTAACTTAAAGTCCTAAAAGAAGCGTATTATAAAACCTATTGAGGTATATTCTGTTTAATTCTGAGAGAGCGTTTACCTTCTGCCAGCAATTCGTGATTTATTTTCAGCACTTTTTGTCAAAGTATAACAACATTTATTAATAACTTGCAGGAGCTGAGGTTAAATTTAATAACATCTTAAGCTTAGTAATTTTATTTATTTAAATAAGCTGCAAACGTAAACAAATGAAACTTATTAACGAAATACGCATTTCTCTTCTTGGGCAATTTGCTGTTAAACAATACCACAACATTCTTATTTAATCGTCGAAAAGTGTGTTATTCATTCCTTGAAAAGGATGATTTCGTGTCTGGAGTTTATTTAAAAACTGAAAAATATCAATTTCGGGTGCCGCTGAGGAAATTTAATGAAGCGGAACTAATTGCGACAGGCGCTCTGCAGAGAACCTGCCTTAACTTAAATTGCTTGAAAGTAATGATGATGTTATAGAATGGGCTGCCTACGCAACTGGCACTTAGCTCTGTCCATTCTCTTTTTTGGGGCGCTGTACACTTGTACAGGTGCACTAAATTTTCTTTTGTCTACAAAAACCCAATGTATCCGTTTGCTTTAAAATAATTAGGAAAGCAAATAATTGAGCATTTCAGTTACGTTAAATATTCACTGTTAAATTCGTATGATTGATGAACCAATTCTACACCTGTATAATGTAAATACTTACTGTTGTTTTACTACCTTCTTTGAAAAAGTAAAAGAATGCTAAAAATTAAAGAATAAATAATTAGGCATTCCAATAAATAACACAGAATTTACGTGAAAGTTATTTACTAATAAAACCTTTTACGAAGGTACTCGCTTCACTTTTGCATTAGCAAACTGATCGACTATCTCTTCCACATTTAAATTCTCAAAAAGATCACTTTCAATAGTGCAAGACTCGACAATCGGTCTTGATGCATTGTACAAAAACACAATTACAACTAACTACCACCAAAGTGAACCAAAGAGTACCTAAAGAGGAATATTTGAAGTTTGCAAATTTTTTTCAATTTGTTAGAATGGCACATTTGTTGTTCAGATGTTTTCGGAAAACTCTTAAAGCTCTAAGTAGAGTTTAAGCCGAAAGTGATAGACTCAATATAAACATCTCCGGAGCTATTTATGATGTGCTATATAGCCCGCCCTTCAGTTGGGTTTAATTGTAGGAATGAATATCGTTGCAAAGAATCTTATAAAATATTTTTCTATTACTTTGTGTACCATTATAATTTTTTAAATCGGGTGTAGCCTGGAAAAATTATGAATGCAATTTCATTAAATTATTATTTTCATCACATATTACATGTAGTGAAACGAAACATACGATATTCTCAGGTTCATTTTCTAGGAACTGTTCGTCTCGAAATAAGTTCTTGAATCGCTCCTTTAAATATTTCGCAATCATTTAGAAACACTCTGTATATTGTATCCAACGGAAAATAGACCAGGCATTGTTTTAACAAATCCAGATTTTTAAATCTTCTGTAAATCAGAACCAAAACATATTTATTAACCTAGAAATATGATAAACAATTGTATATTGAAGAAGTATGCAAGTAAAAGTACAAAAACTGAAAGAATACCTGTGTGCAATTTGAGTGCAGCCTTTATTTTTATTTTCCTTAGATATGTTCACCCCATTTTGTTCTTGATCAAACGACAATCAAAGATAAAGAATTTTCCTTAAAGCTAGATTTTCCTGGTTTTGCGGTTTTTAAAATTTATTTATAAACCAGAAGGAGTTTGATGTAGGTTTAAGCGCACGTTCATCGTTCATACATTCACACTACACTAACAATATTGAACAATATGATCAGTCGACGATAGTGATATTATTATTTTTAAGTTTTCCTATTCTAATTATTTGAATTAAAACGTTTTTAATTGATTTTGCCTTTTAGAACAGTATTGCAGTATTAACCATAGAATAAACAAAAAATCCTCAACAATATCAATGTGTTATAAGTCCTGCGCATCACAAATCCCCTATTATTTATAATTCTAGTTTTAATCTAATAACTTCGATCATAAAATTAATTATCTACCTATAATTGATTCTAGTTTCATACATGAATTAATAAACCACTTTCTCTAACAAGCAGCTCCTTTGCAGACAAACACAACAAATTGGATATTGCATTAAAAACTTTTATTAGCAAATTGAATTGTTAACAAGCAAGAATAGTGAGTGCATTAATTTATGTTAAAACAGTCTATATATGATTTCAATTTAAATAATTTTAGGTCGTAATGTTGAGGCGACGGATTGCGTAATTTCCAGTTGTACACATTAAAATGTTTCTTTTAGTAGGTACAGATTTCATTAGTACAAATCTGCTCTAACTACTTGCTAGTTTAAAAATAACTAACCCTGTAGATCTAAATGATACGTAACCTTTAACACAAACAGATTGGATCGGATTGCTTCTTGCAGCTTCTTTGTCAAAGATAAAGAAGAGAAATTGTTTATACAGATGTTCTTTAGTTGTTAAAGATTTTGCTTGTAGTTTAGATATACCGAGTGTGGAGTTTCAAACCCCTACATAGGACAATGCATGAGGATTCAGATTTCTGTAATTCCTGCTCCCCAAATAATTGGTATCAGTCGATAGGATAGAAGTTCCCTGCCAATCTGGCATCAATAAATTAACCAGAAAATGCTCAGAACTAGCAAGATAAATTAATAATAAAATTGTTCTACGTACGAGTTTGAAACTCCTCACTCGATGTGTTAGTAGATATTTGTTGTTGATCTTTTAATTTCGGTACCAACTACTAGGTCATATGAACTTTTGAATTCGATCCCAGGTCTGAAAAATGTTTTCCTGATTTAAAGCTCGAGCTGGTGTTGCGTTGGTTCAGTATGGTTTTGCTCTGTTTCTGTCGTTTATACACTGCAAAGTGTATGTGTGGCAGGTCTCATCACCGCTACGCCACCTGGGACGATTTTATAAAGCATTTAGTACAAAAAAGGCATTAATAGAAAACAGTCTTTAATTAGTTTAAGTTAATATTAGATTTTGTTTAGTTTCGCAGACATTTTATTAAGGGTTCTATCTTGATGCTGTATGGAGGAAGGTTAAATCAGTTAACCTGTTCTCCGTTGTTGAATTTCTAAATTCGATAAATTTTAATAGAGAGAAATTTTTCGTTTTCTAAAGTTTATGGATGCAGTTAGTGTTGCTAAGATTTGCAGCAATATTTTAATATTAGGTAGAATTCCATCTAAACAATATTTCAAAGCGCCTAAGTTCCTTATAACGTAATAATTATAAGTTGTATAAATTCGAAGGGGGGGG
>VTPC01001158.1:51111-90427 GCA_011009095.1 Ignelater luminosus
TTTTTTTAAATAACAAAAAAGATCTTTTATCGATTGGAATTAAATTTGGGATGTGAATGTGTACTGGAAAAGAGGATTTTCTGACATCAGTTTTTTGCTTGTGGGTGTCTCGTAAGTGGTCAAAGAAGCTCACATCTTTTTAACAGTTTGGTCAATATTTCTGAAACTTTTCCACAGATGGGCATTCTTATTTCGGGCATTTTCTGTCTCTTGTTTGGTTTGGATAATAGTTTAGGCAGAAAGGGCAATTTTGATTTGCATTTCGGCATGCAATGTAAAGTTTAGTGCAGGCGTTCAAAACAATTAATAAAATAAAACCCATCGCAGTTGAGTAACAGTTACAAGGTTATTCTGCAACTTGCAATTTTTTGTAATTTTTTGACAAAATAAACAATTGATAACACGCAGCCAACTGTTAGTAGATACTGAGATAAATATTTAAACTTTTTAAATTAAGAAAAAACCTTGTTTCTCCAGAATCATTACTTACTTGTAGTTTGATAACTTCCGAAGCATAATAGCTGACAGTTGCAAGCAACTGAGTTCTGTCAATCGTTACGAAAAAGTACACTGGTGTAATCATATGTTTTTGAAAAGCAACTGATAAATGCTGGTAGAAATGCCCTATTTACAGCATAACATTTATGTGAAACCAAACAAAATAAATTTAAATACAATTTATTGCAGTTGCATTGGCCAGGAGGGTAATATGTCCAGGAAATGAAAAATGTCACAGACACAATAAAAAACTCCAAAGGACAGTGCTGTTTGTAGGATATTAAAAATTTATTCAATACTGCAAGTCACAGAAGACAATGCAGAAACTTAGAAAATTTTTGGATACCTCATTGATCTAATCTCCAGTTACCTAAGAAATCGAAACATCAAAATGGATAAGAAAGATAAGGAAAGAATTACCTTAGTACGTAGGACGTACACTCTGAATAAAGAAAACTCACAAACCGTGCAACTACAATTCCCTTTACAGATGATCTCACCTTTATTGATATGCCTAATGACAAAGACATATTAATGAGACACACAAAGAAATGCTTTCAAAAAATAGAAAAAGTGGATAGAACCCCACTGCCTCCAATTAGCAACCTTAAAAACTGAAACCGTTACGCTTAAAGGGGCGATGTAGAATTCCAGATCTGTAACGTCACAGTGCTATTGAGAAAGACTTAGGAATCATACCAGATGAGAGACAAAGCTTTGGACATCACACAACTAAGGTAGTCAACAAAACTGAAGGAAAGATTATTTCAAGAGTCATGCCAAATACTGGCTAATAAGAAGAGAATCGTATCATTTGATGTGGTTTACTCCACCGGAATCAAGAAGTATGAGAAAATGCATCTCCAAGAGTATTACGACCATTTAAATACTTGCAACAGTGGCCGGCACTGGATGTTCCTGTCTAAAATAGAACCCTACAAGACCATGCCATCTAATGTTAAACTATGTGTAATACAATTAAATCAGTTTGATTTTAAAAATAAAGCTTTTAACAACGCTAGATAATCATTCAATATGTGTCATTTTGTCAACTGCTTTTAATGTCTACCTAATTTAAAGAATCACAAAGACAAGAAATGATCAATTTCCTTTTCCCTTGAGGAGTTCCAAAGACATTAGGATGATACGCCACTGACTCTGTATATTTTAAAGCGTAACTTAAAGTTAAGTACTTAGGCAATAGATACTTAGTAATAATCTTTTATTTATTACTCTTATATTTTTTTTAGATGGCTGGAGAATGCTGTGTACATATAAATGAACAATAATTGAGGCTAGCAAGATTCATTCCGATGATCTAAGATTGCTCAAACATCAACACGAACCTGTTCAATTTATTAAATTACTAATTACTTTTTTTATAAAGATATCATTGAGAAGAAAAATGCAATCTCAAGAAGCTATTAACACTTTAAATTCGATATTAACATTAAGGAAAATTTCAAGGTGTATCATAAACATATTCAACTGTGTCGTAACACCGTAGTTTGTTAACACTTGGCTCGTGTTTAGTGTCTTTGGAGAGAGAGAGTCATAACTCGTCCAGATCTCCAATAATATTTATTATAATTGTACAACAATTTCTATAATTCTTGAGTGGCCCAGTTAGAAAATCAATAAAAACGAAACCAGAATATTTTTGCTAATCAAGAAAACCCACACTTTGGTGATCCTAACTCGTTTTTATTTACATCATTATAACCACGGTCTTCCGTCACTTAAAACTATGCATTATCATATCGTCTAGTTAACTGGACCATTTGCATACTTTTATTGGGCGGAGGTACTTCTTGTTCGACACGTTGTTTAGAAAGGTTGGTCACACTCGGTCTGACGCTGTTTTTTGTGTTTCATTATCGATAATTAATGCGCCGAAGATTGGCTCGTTCTTCGATCAGGTTTTCTTTTTTTGTATAATTTATAAAAGTAAATTGACCTATAATAAATCAGCGCATTATGGTGTTGTTCCACGGAATCGCCTCGCAGTTATAAACATTTAATTATACAGTAGTTTATACCTATAATTTTATTAGTAACGTGTAAAAATGCACATTTACTGGATTCGTTTTATTTTTAAACGAACACCTTAAGAATCCGTTTTTCTTGTTTGCAGGTTTTTCTTACTGCAGATGTATACGTAATTATATTAAATTTTCTATCCTGCTTTTTTCTTCCGACACTTAACGTGCCACGACGGAGAGAAAAAGAAATCCTCGTTGTGTCTGCGTGTGTGCACTTAAATCTTGTTTGAGAAACTCGATCTTACTGATCTTGTTTTGTTTTCTCTAATTGGGTATCAAATATGGTTTAAAGTCATGTAGAATGTTTCAATTATTCCATATGTGTATGTTTCATGTTTTGGTTTTTATGTTTAATATAAATAAGTATATATAGATTTCTTGGTTTGAAGTAGATCGTGTGGCGATTTCAACGGCGGATTAAGTAACAAAACCGATAAATCTGCTTAAATAACAAATTGATCCTCTTTAGCAAAAGATTTGCATACTTGTTCAAAACTAGATCATTTTTTTTATTTTTTGTTATCCTAAATTGTCAATACCGCTTCATTTGTATCCATCAAAAACCTGATTTTCCTCCTTTAATTTACATCTGATCTTTTATTATTTTATTGTCGATTAACTCGTAACAGTCATTAATTTGATAACATTTTTTTCTGCGACTTTTTAAAAAGTTCTTAAATTAGTAAATCTACTATTTTATTAGTTACATTTTTAATTTTTATGTTTTTTTTATTTATAATAGTTGTGTATTTTCTATTTGATCTCCATTATAGCTAAGTTTTTATTAAATTATTTTTTATAATCAGAAAGATATGGACAAGTGTTGTATCCAACATTGTATATAAAGCGTTTCAACAGGTTTGAATAAAATAATTAGCTATTTATAGGTAGATTGTTCTCTATTGTATGCCAGTTATTACAACTACTTAACCCTGAATATCGACAAATTAAGTATTTGTAATCGCGTGCTACGTAATCAATCTTTCTATCAATTTTTATACCCTTTTGCATTATTTAAAACACAAATTTGTCTGTTACTTTTCGAATATCATTAATATGTTGTAATGTTTGACATTTTATTGTTTAGATATTTATCAAGATGCTAAAAATCTATAATTACTAGCATATACTTACCAGAAATTCTAGACGAGACATTTATTACAAATGGAAACTCCAGAAGTAAAGATGAGACAGCTTAGAAAATGTCAGGGTTTATTTTTTCTAAGATCATTTAGTAAATATACAACATACCATGCTTTCTTCTTTTTTTTATTTAATTTGTTTTAGTTTTGAAATTTTATTTTTTATGCCTCGGCAGTTCTTTTCATTCTTGTAAATTTGATTTCTTCCAACTTTATATCATCTGCTTACCGTGTTGACATATTCTTTATCTTCCCACTGTAATTTCTCTAAAGCACTATTTCGGAATTTTCTCCTCGTTAATATTACTATATTTTTCTATTTATTTTTAATCTACGTAAATTGGAACTATTTGAATTGACTAGTAAGCGACTAAAATGAGATCAAAGATTTTAGACTTTTGAAGATTTTTATTTCAGATAAATTTTATTCATACGATAACATTTTTAGCACAATCTGTTTTAATCAAAACATTACCCACTAGTACTACAGCTAGCACCGAATCATCAAAAAGTCCAAAGTGATAAATGATAATTTTGTTAAAGTATTTAAACACCAAAGAGTTGAATTACCTAGAAGACACAGTAACTGCAACAATGAAATCTACAAGTTTATTACGAGACATAAAAAAAGCACAACTTTATTTATTTTAAGTAACACAGATGAAAATAAGACAGAAACAAATGTTATCAGTTCGTAAATAAATAACAACTTAAATAAGGAATGTAAAACATATCGTCAATAAAGATCTTATCAATGAACTTTAAAAGTCTCGCCTAAAATATCCTAAGATTTTAAAATAAGGTCCTACAAGAAAATATAATTTCCATATAAACTTAATAAAAGCAAAAATTCCAAAACGCAGAAAAATGTCAATGTACTTACTGGTTGCAATCAGAAAGCAAATGGAGAATAATTACAAGTAAAGTCGATTTATATCTGCGAAAATGAGGACACTGTTGAAGAAAGATTGCTGCTTTTGAGATGTGGTTGTGGAGAAGACTATTAGGCAGTAAATGGATAGACCAAATAAGGAATGAAGAAGTTTTGGAGAACGTAAGAGGACGAAGGGAATTATTGCATATTGTAAAGAAAAGGAAAACGAACTGAAGAGGGCATGTACTGAAGAGGGATTGCTTAATGAAAGACTTCTTAGAGAGTTTTGTTGCAGGAAAGAAAAGAAGAAGAACGAGAAGGTTGAAGACGAACAAACTGAAAGAGGAAGGAGAAATATATGTTGGTATATGAAGACCATAGCACAGGAAAGGAAATGTGAAAAAGTCCCTAGGAACGACCTGTGGAAACACAGACAACTTTTGGTGATGATAACACTAACAACGCTGAGGCAGTTTGTTCTTCATAGTGATGATCGGTACGGCTACAGCAGTACGTAATACGTGAATGTGATTGCACCGGTAACGTCATGTGGTATTTGGTGCGGAACAGACATTTAATCTGCAGAAGCTAATATGTCAATATGTGACGGTCAGACTGCCGACTATAATGGCGCGCGTTGGTAATCTAAATATCGGTAATATGGCTTGATAAAGGCGAAATGACTGCACCGCTGAGTGCTAGATATAATATAAATATCATTTTGGACTGTAACCGATAGTTGGACATTGAAGTAACTTCAGAAAGACGTCCTTGGTGGTAAATATATTGCTGATCTTTGCAAATATAAAATGACCTTTTCAAGGTCATACCTCTGCACCCGTACTGTAGTGCGGTAGAATGAGACGGTAGTTGTGGGGAAAGAAGACTTCAGAGACTGCAGGCTTACTAACCTTGCAACCACGATAAACGAAATCTTAGAAGAGCACAGAAATCATAAACTGGATAGCAGTAGTCTAGCTTTTCTTCAGAGCATAGACATCCATCGAGCAGCGTTGGAAAAGAAGGCAGTATGTTGCGCGAGAGCATCTACGAAGTCCTAGACGTTCCTATAGTGAAACTAAGCAGCAATTAAAAATGAGGCCAGCAGTCAACATGGAGAACTATGATTTGTTTAGGCACAACGAGAAAAATTATGAAGACAATATTCTAAATTGTAAGAGAATTTAATGTTAAATTATTTCTGATTATTTTTGTTTTTATTGTTAGTTAAACAACTCTACTACTGTATTGATAAAAAGAGAAGAAAAATTGGAATTCAGTTTCAAAAAGCAAAGATACAGTCCATGAATGTCATCGCTCATCAGACTTGTTGGTTTTACACTCTTGAAAACTTGTCTTACTTCTCTGAGAGTTTCTAACTTTTCTACAAGCTTATCACTGTCTACAGCACAATATCACTTGAAAAGGTCCGCTTGAGAACAGCAAATGCAGTAACTTACTGCAGACGTATGATCATGAAAATACAACAAGAAATTTAAACTTAAAAGAAAGCTTAAAAATTATTGGTTATGACCAAGAGGCGATAACACGCTGCCATGCTACCAAAAATTTGTTGGCATGTGAACAAATGTCGCATGTTAATCAATCAATAATTTCTTCATGACAGCCACAGACTTAAGACTTTAAACAACGTAGAGAAATTTATACAATAGGCATACTCTAAAAAGTTGCTTACTTGTAAGTTCTAGTTGAGATTATTGAACATGAGAACGATCGCGACGACCTCTATTGGAAATTTTCAAGTCTAGTGTGAGAGTGATCACACTGTTGCTACAGCACTAAAATATATCGTCAGAAACAATCATAAATGCCATAAAACTTCAACTTCGGAAATTTAGAGACAACTCTGGCTTAGTTGATTGTTGCTGATGATCACCTACTCTTCAGCCATTTTTATAGATTTTGACGAAATTTAGCGCTATTTGACAATTATGCTTTTTAAGTAAAACTTCAATAGTTATTTTCTATATTAGTGCGTTGTCACATCACATTTCAGGCGTGAGGCCAAAATTTGAAACACGAGGAGAAAGCCGAGTGCTGTAAAAAAGGTCAAGCTTTTTTGTTTCTTTGTCAGAGTACTACTACTCCCTACAAACTAGCATACAACGCTTTCCATGGCGTAGTCCTCAGCTTCCAAGGTTTCAACTTGGATATTCATAGAGAAATAGGTTTTATCCAAGTTTGACTGTAAATTCTTGTCCCAAATACTCAGCAAAATCCAGCAGTTAATGGTTACATGTTATTTTGAATCAATTTGTTAGTAGTGTTTTGATCTTGAAAGGATATCATTCCTGCTGTATATTTCAAACGGTAGAATTTTGGCAATATTCGCCATTGACTAAATATTTTGTTTGCTTTTTGGCAGACTCTAACGTTTCTGTTAACTCCCTTGTTTTTGTGGACACCACAATCTTTGTATTCCTGTGGCTTTCCAGGTTGATGAAAGTTTATAGTTCCTTATAGGATCTCGAAACTGCAGAGCTCTAACAAAATTCTAAATTTGTAAGGGTTTAGGTTTTGTAAACATACAGAGTTTTTGTAGGCATTTAGGTTCCTTCAGCTTTCCACAGCTTTTCGGCTTAGAAATTCTAGCCACTCGGCCAAGCTTTTGATCTTGACAAACTCAAAGGTCATGACCCGTCTGTTTCCTCGGTAGTAACTTAATTGTTGTAACAATGCCCTCCATGTGTTAAATAAGAATATATGATAACAAAATTCTAAAAATGCTTCTTATGTTCCACGTGTAAAAGAACTCTAGCAACATCGTATTTATAATTTGATAGACCTGATTTTACCTCTTACTAGAGATTCTACGATTTATTCTGTGCAGGAAGTGTATGTAAGTTTCAGGACGCTCAACAGTCCGTCTATCTGGATCATTAGACTATTCCAACTAGGAGATTTAAGAATTCTGATTGCCGTTGCAGTTATCCATATTTCAATTCATTCATTTTTAAGATCCTTTCAAAAAAAAGATTTTTGGCCATTTTAGTCGACATTCTGAGCAGTCACTTCTGGGGTTCTTATCAGATTTTAAAGTTTCTTCCAGCCTTGACTTACCTTTTCAAAAAGAATACGCATCAATTAAGGAATTAATTGATATTTTCAGGAAACTTAATGAAAGGTAGAAAATATTTTCAGATTTTTGAAAATACTATTTTCTAGATTATCAGAACTAGTAAAAGAGCGTATAAAAAATAAATGGTCACGAATTTAAAACCCGTGTCACACTTAGAAAGAATTTTGCAGACCTTTGTAAGTTTATATTTAATATAGAAATTTAGAGACAAAACCTTAAAAATCTTTTAAAGAAAAGACAATCGGATTATAACAAGTTGTGACAGTGCAAAATAGTGTGAGCACATTCTACAAGGTTTTTCAGAGTTTTATGATCTGATTGTTTGGATGTAGCTTAAGACAGGTAAGGAAGTGTTAATTGGTGAAAAATATGAACATGAATCATCAAACTTGGCACCTGAAGCAAAAACAGATATTAAGCATTTTTTTGAGGATCCAATACGAAACCACAATACTCTGTGACTTGATTGAATACTGTACATAAATTAGAAATGTTTTATAGACATTCAGAAGAAGTGGTATACAAGACATCTGACTATTTTGATATGTATGCTCTATTCAAGACAATTGTCCAGATCTTAATGCAGTGAACACGAATCAAGTTAATTATCCATCAAGACAAATAGTAGCTGAAGCTAACCAATACTTGTGATCAAAGTTTCCGACCTCAACGTGAAGATGGCAGCACTCGTAAATAAAAGCTACTGAATTTCGTTGTTCATCTGTTGACAGTTACTCACCAAAGTTTCAGCCATTTTGGACGCGCAGTTTTTATGTAACAGTCGTTTGAGTGAGTTGATGTGAGTTTTTTTGTGAAAATGGACAAAATCGAGTATCGAGCTGTCATTAAATATTTGTTTTTGAAAGGCAATACGCCTTCGCAAATAAAAGATGAGTTGGATTCTGTGTATGGGGACTCTGCACCATCATTTACCACAGTGAAATTTTGGGCTGCTGAATTTAAACGTGGCCGTAAGAGCTTGGGAGACGATGAACGTTCGGGACGTCCAAAAACTGCAACTATTGACGAAAACATCGCCAAAGTTCACCAAATGGTGCTAGACGACCGCCGAATTAAAGTGAGAGAGATAGCAGAGGTTATGAACATGTCAAAAGAACGTGTTTGTCACATATTAAATCAACATTTAGGCATGAGAAACCTGTCCGCGCATTGGGTGCCGCGTTTGCTCACGTTAGACCAAAAACGTGTTCGAATGAATATTTCCAACGCTCTTTTGGCGCAGTTTAGGCGAAATAAATCCGAGTTTTGGCGCCGATTAATTACTGTAGATGAAACTTGGATACACCATTATACGCCCGAAACAAAAATACAGTCCAAACAGTGGACTGCAAAGGGGGAACCGGCTCCAAAAAAAGCAAAAACTGTTTTTTCGGCTGGGAAAGAGATGGCGACTGTTTTTTGGGATAGTCATGGAGTTATTTTAATCGATTATCTTCAACAAGGAAAAACCATTACAGGAGCATACTATGCATCGTTACTTGACAAGCTGAAGGCAGAACTTGCGAAAAAACGGCCACATTTGCAGAAAAAGAAAATCCTGTTTCACCAAGACAACGCACCGTCTCACACCTCAGCGGTTGCCATGGCGAAAATCCACGAATTACGGTTTGAACTGCTTGACCATCCGCCTTACTCACCAGATCTAGCCCCAAGCGACTTCTTTTTGTTCCCTCATCTACAAATTGCGCTCGGAGGACAAAGATTTTCGTCAAATGAAGAGGCAATCACCTTCGTGAACAATTATTTTGCAGAGAAAAATGCCGAGTACTATTTGGACGGGTTACAGAGATGGGAGCATCGCTGGGAGAAGTGTGTAGAGTTACAAGGAGACTATGTTGAAAAATAAAAAAAAATTTTCAGAAAAAATGTCTTGTATCTTTGTTAGGTCGGAAACTTTTCAGACCACCCTCGTAGTATACGAAAGCAGTATTGTATAAACTTTACTGGATCTGTAGACATTTAATTTTGATACTGAAAAAGTTTTCGTAGCAAGAGCTTCACACGTGCCAAAGACCACAACTAGTAATACTGGTAAAAAAAATATTATGGTCACATTAAGGTTCTTCACTAATATTAATAACATCTAATATGATTGGTATTCCTTTTTAGTATCTTCTTGTTCATTATAATAAATAAATGGAACTTCTTTAATGGGAGTTAATATAATCACGCATACTTCAACGAACTTATTTATATAACCAGATTTCTTTGTGAGGCCTATAACAAAATACATAATGATTAATTGTGTTTCTTTAACTGCTTGAAATTATTGCATTAACACAAGAAGGTTAAAATGGACACATTGGAAAAGTGTGTACTGCCTGCAAGGCGTGATTTTAATAAGTAGTAAAATATTTAAAAAAAAATCGAAAGCTAAATATTTTGACAGCATTTTACTAAAATTAATATCGTTGCGTATGTGTCCGACAAGTTTGACGCGCTTTCAAAAGAAATAAAAGATGACATCTTTAATGAGCATTCTTAACATTAACATGTTCGAAGCGAAACCACAACCAGGAAAAGGAGGCGACTGAGGACTGAACCGTTTTAAAATATAATAAGCCGGAATTAAACCTTTTGTTTTTGATACGTCATTGTCACCTCGCGTTAAGGTTAAATTGAGCTTAGGCAGTCGAGGCGAGGCGATGAATGTTGAACAGGAGGTAAATTAACGTATAATAATGTACTTGTGTTGTTATTATGCGAGCGTACGTGTGTATTCTGGAGAGACTGTGGTCCACACATTATATGAAGAGAAGGTAGAAGAAGGTGAGGCTGCAAAATTGTAATAATATAAAGTGAGTCTGAAGAGCGGGCGGCACCGCGGCCTTGCGCGAGGAAAGTTGCAGCCGCGGGGCTCGGCGTGGCAGGGCCTTGGGTCCCGTTACCACCGCGAAGAACACAGCCAACATACCGCTGGAGAATGCGGCACATTTGCCTTTACCAATAACTCGCCTACCGCCAGCCACTACTTTTAGCTAGAAGCTGCTGGTTGCTGCTACTCTATTATAATGAGACCTAATTTATGTGTGCACGCGAAAAACTTTTCATTTAATTAACAGAAAAAAAATCGTGCATTCCTATCCATTCTTAATTTTAAATTCAGGAAATTTGCAACGTTCGCTTGTTATTCAATAAATCTTACAAAACACAACGTACGCATTAGAAAGACTTATTTTCGATTTCCTCTAGAATGTGCGTATATCTCTGATGTCATACTCTTTGAGATGCTTTTATAAGATAAAACTAGTGAGCGAGAGTGCGAGTGGACCACGCCCTGGCAACCAACAACTCTTTAATAATAATAATGCATTATAATGACCTCGTAGTTTATATACATTTACAACACGAAGCTATGCATATTTTCGATGTGTAGGTATTAAATTTCAAATTTCAAAACACATAAAAACCATATCTTAGAATTAAATCATTGATAGACCATATAACTCAAGAAAATATTTAAAAAGAAAATGTTACGAAACTTTTTAAGATCAAAATGTTAAATAATAAATTTAGATATGACAAAATAAAAAATTTAATTGTTAGAAAAACAAAAATTTACAATTAAGATTAACGATGACTAAAAAAATAAACTTTTGCAATCATGAATATTGATTATGAAAGAATTTCTTAGGTGCACTTTTTATTATTTTTAATTAAAAGAAATGTACAAATCATAAACTCAAGAATGCCACGACAGTTGAGAAACTCTTATACAGAGTCTTGCAAATAAAACATCCAGAATAAAAAATTGTAATTGCAATAACAGTAACAAGAATAAAAATAATATAAGTAAGTGGTTTGGCACTGTACAGTAAATCAATGTTTACTACGATCGATTTAAAGTGCTTTTTTATTACTTTTAATTCTTACTCCTAAAAACGTAACAGTCGATTTACGTGATTGTTAATTGGATATTGAATTACAGATAAAAACTATGTAGTAGGGTTTTTACCAAACGTACCTATCAATGAACTTTTTGCTATCAGCTAAACAGGAAAAGAAAGCAGCAGCATTCCTATGCTTACAATCTTTTAATTTAAATGTTCATAAAACGAGCTAGGAAGCGTTTAAGTACTTTTCGGGTACGAATGTAACTGCTTAAGGTAGTATTCGCACTGAGACTGAAAGTAAACTTAAAGATTTTAGCATATCAGGTAAAGGTAATTTGAAAATAACAAAAAATAAAAAAATTAGAGTTCAAACGAACACTGTTTAGATAATTATGAACTTGACACATTTGATACAATTAGTTAGACAAATATGAAAAAACATTTGTAATTCAGAATGAGAAGTACTTAAATAATATAAACAAATACCTACTACAGTTAAATTATATACATTTACACAGTAACAATGTATACAGGGTGATTGACTATATATCTATTGCGGTAAAATGTTCGTCGAAAAAAATAAAAATTAAGTTAAAGTATTTACCACTACACCCGAGAAATTTTACGTTAAATGTCCAAAGAAATAAAAATTAAATTTTCCCGTTATGACTTCGACCCTTAAAACTTCAGGATGATCCTCTAATTTACTTGAGTTTTACAAATAAAAATGAAAATGGAAAATTGCTTCATCATCTCACGTTCTGCTTGATTTTTTACACCTTCTGATATAAGCTGTTAATTTTACAATTCCACAACTTCTTAAAACTAAAAATTAGAACAGGTTTTTTTCTTTTTTTTTTAATTTCTTAGATTGTAAAGTTAAACTTAACAGAATTGCGAAAAATCAACATTAAACACCACCCTGTAGCTGTCGCAGAGTTTTAAAACGTACTATAAAGACCCAATAGTGCTACATTTTTTTACTTTGCAATTTTGGCTGATAAAACCAAACAATTTCTTTCTTATCTGCATGCTCTAAAAGATAACACGATGCGACGTTAATAATTTTTCAGTCTGTAAACTACTTTCTTTTAGTAATATACGTTTGTTGCTTATAAATTCTATTTTTTAATGCAAATATTAGTTTCAGTTTAATTTTCTATTTTCTATGACATATTATAAAATTATTTTATACAACGTTGCTCAAATCATAAATTAATTATCAAAAATGGTTTTAAATCTCTTTTCTTTCAATGTAACCAACAGTGTGATCTACGCAGGGTCTTTTCTTTCCTTGTACGCCCTATACATTAATAAAGAAAAACTATCAGATGAAATTATATTAAATTCAGTTAATCCTAGAGCTAGATTTATAATTAGTCGAGACCTCTTCTGCTCTTCCATCTGGCCCTGAAATAACCTCAAATCTAGACAATTAGAATAACAGAACTACTGAAAATGAACAAGAAACGTCTTATAATGCTTTTTAAACTCATTTAAAGACATATTCTTAAATTGATTAGGTACGTTATTATAAACCTTTGTAATGTTATTTTAAAATTCGCACTAAATCAGCCCCTGTTTTTCAATTTCGTTCGGATATTTGTTTTCTTGACGCGCAATATTTAAATTGTTTCATTAAACAAATGTTTGTTATAATGTTATTTTAAAGAATTAATGTTTGTGGTCTCGACACCTAGACTCCAGTAGACGTGTCTTTCGTTGATTTCCAATATCAAATTCCCAGAATCATTAGTTGCAATACTGCAGTCACGCAGTCTCGGGGAAGTCAAATTTAAACTAGCGAATCTACAAGTAAAATTTTCCACTGTCGCATAAAGAGTATTACTGTCTTAATCTGTTAGGGTGTATATCCGACTTTTTAACCCCACTTCCGTAAGTACGAACTGCGTAACAAAAAACGCAGAGGTTAGGCATTACGTGGATAGCTGTTGACTTGAACCAACGTGTGGTAATTTTCGACGTTTACCTCTACATCCCCTAATTGAATTCAAACCAAATTAAGTGAAGCGATCCTCTTAGAAAAAAAGAGATCGGACTGGAGAAATCGTAATTTCTTCGTGTCAGAGACGCGCAATAGTCGCGGAAGAAAGTGGTTTGTTTGCCAACAGCAAGGCTTATAAATTTCGTTATCGTGGGGAATGTATAACCCAAACATAATTACGCTGGTGTCCTCCAGGAAGCAGAAATTGTAGAGGGTAGGAACGCAACTATTTTGGCCCCGTTGGTGTAGCATCTGTGTGTATACTACATTTTGGAAGCTCCGCAAAATTTTAATAGAGCTTCCACGAGGTAAGTTACACACAGGGTGAGGTTTCGTAAGAGGCCTATATACAGGGTGTCGGATTCACGAGTAGTCGCGTGACCGACCATCAGAACCCTTCGATCTACGACTGCTGGCGCCCTCTTTTACGACCATTTATTAGTTTAATAAAAGTTTTGGAAAACGGTGAGCTTCTCTTTGTGAGAGATTAGCCAAGTTTATTTGAGAATCCACCCCATCTGCGGCATGAGCTACTGGATTTAACATCTACCATTGGTCTGGACGGGACTTGTGCATACCTTTGAGCACTGGTCCGTTACACCTTGCCGACGTTATTATGAAAAACACCTTTGAAAAGCAGAAATTCTGCATATTGCTATTCCTTAAATAATACCTACTTGAACATAAGAAACTGCACCAAACCAAGAAATCTAAATAAAATTTGCTTAAATTACGTTTAGAAATGGCTCTTTATAATAAAATAAATAAACAATTCAGATAATTTTATAAATCTTCCTTCAAAAATGTATATGATTAGTGTGATAAAAGTAATAAAATTTGAATTTTATATAGAAAGTAAAATTTTTATTTATTATAAGATTTTTGTCAACTTTTTAAACTTTCAAAATTTCTTTATTTTGCCTATTGTCCAGAAACAGCAGCAATATATAGAAAACCGAGATGGCTCAGATAAGAGCTTTTAAAATATATCCCCGGTTTAAATTAAAATCTTATCGGAAATTCATTGCGTAAATTTGTTCTAGTATCTCTATATCTAATAAAACTTGCTTACTTTAACGTTTATCTTTCTTTGCAACGTAGGAAAATGTAATACCAATCACTGAATAATTGTTTTGAAAATAATTTAAGTTTTATCATTAAAGCACATTTATACAAATAACCCTTGCCCATGTAGTTGCAGGTGTTAAGTCACTTGATTAGACTTGCCCTGTATTGAATATTCCTAGAAAAACATACAAATGTCAGCTAACTGTGTACTTTAACCTCATTAATGTTGCCATTTAGATTTCATAAATTATAAATTAAATTTTATCAGTAAACTTAAAAAAAATAATAACAGACAGCACCAACAGACACTAAAACGGAGAATAGAGGAATACCTGGGACCACGACTACCGGGACGTACCGGACCATTTTGGATCTAGTAGTCGCAGTTGGCTCCTCCTGTCTCCTAGCTGTTAACAGAAGCTGTTCCACTGATTATCTACAAAGGGTTACTAATTTGACTATTTTGTAGTCCTGACAAGTAAACCTTAACGAGAGCGAGGCCGCATATCTGTTTAAAACAAAACAAAACCTATCGAAAGAACTTATTATCAGGAGTCGTAAGGTTCAAATGCAGTTCTCGATATACAGTGTGTGATACGCATCTAGCCTTTTGGTCACAGCTCTAATTACATATAAATAAAACAGGCAGGCTGTCACTAGTATCAGTAAAATGTTTATCATAAAAAAATTGATGGGTGCCTCAAATGATTGCCATCTTAGTTAAAACCAATGAAGAATAGAAGTGGTATCAAATGGAGATCAATGGTAGATATCTGAGATTCCTAAAACCTGAAGAAATTGCATAAATTCATTTATATTATCTACCTAATAGAATTTATACCACTTTAAAAAAAACTGTTAAGAAATCCTATAGTTTTCAGTATTTACTTTATTAATTCACTCTGCGTTCGTAATCTCGGAATATTTTGAGCATAAATTACTATTAGTATTCTGAAATTTCTTTATTATCCTTCTCTGCTTTTACAGTCAACGAATGTCGTAAAGTTCAAAAAGCTTAGAGGTTCTTGAGCAATGATTATGTTCACAACATTATATAGCTAATACCCTCGAACGCACGCTCTTGATCTCTGTACACGTTGAAATAAACTAAAACGGTACTCAAAGGGGCCGCATGTGTTCAAATGAATATTTCTCATGTTACAATTTCTGTAATCTTTATTACGGCATCAGTACCCAACGAACTGGTAATAGTCATCATAACACTAACTAATACGTCATCAGATCAAACGTAATTAATATCCCAACTAAGCCATTACTTCCACCCAGTGAGCATCTTTTGCTTAGAAAAGATCAGTTCCCAGAATATAAAAAGGGACTTTGGGATCGAATAGTTTTATGTAGAATCTTCAATGAGCAATCAAGAAATAAACCCTTTCACAGAATATTAGTGCCAAAGGGAGTCTCCATACTATGAGAGCTCCAAGTGTTTCATTGTTGCCTTCAAGAAATTCACATATCTTGTGCAAAAAACAATTTTAAGATCTATATTACTATAATATTTTATTTTCCCAAATTAATGGCTAAATTATTTGCGGGAATAACAAAAAATTTTCAGTTAGACATCTCCTTATGAATTATATAATGCAATATTATTACTTAACTGAGAAAAAGGCATTATGTTTGTTACTATCAGAAACTTTTTAGACCTTTTATAATCCTGATGGACTGTAGTTATTACTTTCAAAGTGAGTGGTTTTAGTATTCGAAATGAAGAAGACCTGCAGTTTTACGCAGATTTGAAACGTAAAGACTACGAATTCGTCTTCCACAAGTAAATCTAGATTTTTAATTCTTTATGTTCTTACGGAAGATAGAACCCAGAACTCGATTCAAAACGTGAGCCAACCTAGAGGTTCAACTGTTAATGTCATAGTATATATTTCTTGTCCAATGGTACAAGGAATATCAATTTTGACAAAGCCATTATCACGGCCCATGACAACTTGCAATACTTGAGAGCCGACGGTTGTGGTTATCTCTGTCTGTATTCACCAGGTAAACATGGCTTGGGCATTCTTAACATTGGTCATATTTCACCACTTTGATTGTAAATACTACTACAAACAAAAACTAATCACCTATATGAACGGTCTTAAATATCTTATAAAGTGTTGCAGCTGAAAAAGCTCAGGTATTTAATAGAATAATGTTTTGTAACTTTGGCTGTATGTTTCGATCACGTTTGCTAGAACTCTCACAGAAATAATTCAAAACAAGTTGACGTTTGTTGACAACAGCTTAAGTTACAGTTGATTTAATTACTGTCTTTTGTAAAAACTGCACGTTTAGCAATATTTGAGAAAACATATGGACATCCTTAGACGACCCCTTGCTCTAAGACGATTTCTGAATAAAATTGGAATAACTAAAGTAATTGCTTCGAAGGGGCTATTCTTAAGGGTATGCTGATGGCTTACTAAAGGTTGGCCAATCTGTAACATTAAGATGTGGATTAAGTAGCAGTTTGCCAGTATAATATTTCGCATAAAGTTCAACTTGGGACCTCGTAAAGTAGCTAAGGTTATAAAATTAACACCTACCCAAAGGGTGGTCTATGGAAGTTTTGCTGCAGCATACAGACGCTGAAACGTGAAAGATTTAGATTAAGTCAAGATAATGCTTAGAGGCAAGTTTGGTGGAGATATGGGGAACGATATCTAGATGATATGTAATTGAGGAAACGGTTCGTAACCTCTTTATTTATTTTGAGTAGTTTGCGTTGATCTCAGCAAAGTGTCCAGCCCATTTCCGCAAATGAATTATTATTGGCTTACAAACAGTGCGTTTATCTGATAAGAAACCAGTTTATATTTTGCATTCAAGCGGCTGAACCAGATGACTTCAAGTAACGCTTTTAGATCACTTCCAATGAATGTCAGCTGCCTTGAAACTGAAACGAAAATCTAAGGTTTGGCAGAATTAACGTTATAATACCACAGGCTGGTGGTATACTATGTAAATGTAAAGGTAATAAGATGTATTCCGAACAGACTGAGAGCTATTGTTAAAATGTATCTATTATGGTCGTTTAAAGACTTAATGTTGTAAATCATTTTGGGACTTTTTGTGAGTAAAAATGATCACAGAGACCTCTCCTACTTTTTAAAACCAATACACATATTGCACTATGTTAGAAAAGTGTTCCTTAAGTTACATAGACATTTTATTTAAATTATAATAATAATATCTACAAATTTAAATTGTGTAATATCTTTAGTTTTATAATCTAGGGAATTTTCTCTAATTGCTCTAGGTAAGAATTCAACGAGCTCAAATTTCAGGGAACTGGTCCAGGATGTGAGCGATACAATAGAATTAAGTAGCTCAAATGATTGTTTAAATTTGGTGCAGCAGTATGATTTAAATATAATACGTATGAACATTAATATGTATAACAAAGAATTTTGATGAATTTGAAGTGATGTTGCATGATGCATTAAATGAAAATAGTTTTGATATAATCCTAACTGGTACATTTCAGGTGCCAGATGAAAAGTTATTTAAAGTTGTCATCTATATCCATGATATAGATGGATCGAACATTATTTTTTTCAAATGCAACTCTTGAGAATTTCAAATCATTAATACTCACAGTTTAGACATCAAAATTCATTCTTTTAGTTATCAACATTTTTTAGACAATTTATTAGTTACAAAATTGTACAAATTCAAATGAATTATGTTTAGGGGATATAAATATAGATATTTTAGACTTTAAAGAGGATGTTTCAGAGTACTTAAATATAATATCATTGTTCAACTCGTTCATAAATAAAACCTACCAGAGAACACCAAGGAAGCAGTACATGTATTGATCATATATTTCTGAAGTCATTACATTTGCAACAATCACAATATACGGGTAGCAATATTCAAAACTGCAATAACTGATCATTACACAACATTCCTTAGTAGAAAAACTAAACAAGACAATATGCAAACGTGCAATAATGAACATAACGCTATACACGTTCTAAATGAAACTAAATTTTGCAATTTAATAAAAGAAATAAATTGGAATTTGGTATTAAATGAACAAGATGTGAATGTAGCAATAAATAACTTTATCAGCACCGTAACTGGCTGCAAAAAGAAATCAATTAAGGAAAAACTTATAACTTAAAAAAATAAAAAACGCAAACAATTACAGAGGGAATAATAAATGCAATTAATGTTATGGACAAATTAAAACAACGAGATTTGAGCAATATTGTAAAAAATATAGAAATATATTAAACATATTAACTAATAGAAACAATTCACAAATAAAGTCAAAAAATGGAAGACTCATTACGGACCAAAATAAATAGCAAATGAATTCAACAAACATTATTGCAGTGTAGTGTAAATTTAGTAGAGCAAAAAAAAACAAAAATCGCAATATTAATTATTATAATTACTCTAATGACCCGGATATTTCTAAAGATGTTCTACAGATAGCTCTAATGACACCGATAAATAAAAAGGGCTGTAAACAAAATACAGCTAGCTAGAGGCCCATTTTCGTTTTCGCTACCGCGTTAGGAAAATTTCGTGATTAAAGAACTTTCCTTAATAAGTTATTTATTTTTATAAATGAGGGTATATCGTTTGCTTATTTTAAAAACTTTTCTTTCGTAAATACATTATTTCTTTTTAGAAATTAAAGTTCAACTCCTTCCTTCAATATAAAAGCTTTTTCGTTTAATGCTTCTTGACATTGTCGTAATTTATGACTTGGGAACGTTAAACTTCTCTGATATTCTTTTATAAAATGTTTTCTTAACACTCTAAAATTATATTTTTCTCGTTTCATTTTTGCAATTCACAGAAATCTACACTCTTATCGTTTGGTTTTATTACCCTTAAAACTATAAATCTGTCAACTTGACAGGCATAGACGAGATTTATTGTTCCTATAATTCTCTAATGCAAGGTGCAAGTTCTTGCTACATTACACCCTGCTTCCACTATGTGATTAGTTTGTCTAAACATCCGATATATTAAACAGCCAATTATCTGTTGGTACAACCCTCTTGGGGAGGTTGAAAGTGCCATTTCTCGCTTGAAAGCTCACGTGCCTCTCGTGTTACTCCCCTGTGGGATATTTGGACTTTTTTTTCGCGAAGTACCGAGGAATAAATAATTTCTGCTAAGGTAAATTGTACCTGAGTGCAAAGTTCGCGATTTAATTGTATCAATATTTATCGTTCCGTATCTTTAAAAGCATCGCCAATAGGCGGAATCTTCCAATTAAACCCACACTGAACTCTCGCAACTTATCGTACCGCTAATTATCTCATAATACTTGAACTTTTTTTGTGTTTCGAACTACCTACGCGATTCGTCCTCTAATTAGATGTGTCATAAATCACTTAATATTACCGTATTAACTAACGTAACTGTAAATATTTATGTAGTATCTATGCCGTGAAATTAGTGAACTTTGTGCTAACAGCTGGTTTCGCTCTTTAAAGGATATTTCTTGAGATGGTAAATACATGTTACTTGTATTTTACTTAACGTCTTATGAAGAAGCATCATTGGCACACAATCTGCCAAACAACCTTCGCAATCCCTTGCGAAACCTATCTACAGTTTGCCGTACGTCACCAACCGCTTGGAGAAGAGTAACCCCGTTATAAAAAGGTTACTCACACGCGCTTCACACTGGCGAAAGATCGATTCAAACCATGGTGTGATAGAAATGTTTGGTTCATTGAATCATAACTTAATTATTTAATTTTAAACTTTGCTATTTTTATTTGTTTGCATCCTTTTATGCATAATATTTATAAACTTAATGTGTAGCTTTATCGTTCACTTATGATAAATATTGTTAACGTAACATTACCGCTTGTCAAGCTATTTTGTTTACCAAATTATCTATTTATATTCTTTTATTGAAAACCACAGTTAATTGCAATAATACCTGGAGGTGACGGACATAAAAACATTGCTATTATTTCTATGCTTCTTTCCTAAAGGATCAAAGAATCTTATTTTAATATTTACGGTCGATTCATCATATCTGTGTGTACCTTGCCTTTATTGTTTCAGTGCTTCTTGTTTTGTACTGGTTTGCTGAACCGTAAACGTTGATAAGTTTCACCTGATCGAATTTATTGTCTATATGTTTGTACTGTTGTTTTGGTGTTAATTATTTTTGATCTTTTATTGATTTATGAGCATACTCGTTAAAACCTTACAGAAACAGCAGACCTGGATTCCAGTGACGTCAACATTCTCATACGGATTCATTATTTTGAGATTATCTTGTGCAAGTAAGTATCTAACTAGAGTGCAGTACAATCTCTATTTTGTTTATCTGTGTATTATTCGAATCCGTGGTTCCACCCTGGCTAATATCTCGCCTACTGACCTATATATGAAGATCAGCTGTGGGGTCTTCTATTCGAAACTAGGTCACCGACATGTTACTACAGCTGGCGCCCTCTCAATATCGAAACCCTAATATAACCGCATTATTATTATCGTTTATCGCTTGCTCTAAACTCTCTTAGCTCGCGACTCGTCTTCGACTGTATAAAGGCTAACATTACAGATGGCATATCGATTTTATATATGTTTACACTGCCGATGGGTCACTAATCCCAGTTTTCCCGTAACAACCGTTTTAGAAATAATTGAAAGAGTAATAAAAGAAAGATTGGTTTCTTTTTAAAAATCAATGATCGTAACTTTAACAACAGCAAACTAAACGCAGCAGTCTTTTTTGAATTTGGCAAAGGTATTTGATATAGTTAGCCATACAAGATTATTACACAGGTTAGAAAGCTATGACATCAAAGGAGCTGCACATACCTAAGTAACAGAAAGTAGAAGGTGAAAGAGGGAACGGTTATCAATTATATAGGAAAATACACTTATGGGGTCCCCCAAGGTGGTATACTAAGTGCTATCTTTTTTACATTATATATAAATCGGTTGTTAAAGATAGATACTACAAATCTTGACATTGTTTCTTTTGTTGATGATATCATTCTCTATTTCATTAAAGATTCCTGGCAAGAAATCTACGATAACATCAAATTAGGTGTGACAAAAAATTTTTATATGTGACTAAGTGATCACTTGCTCTCGCTAAATCTAGAAAAGACTTGCACTATTTCGTTTGCGTTATATAAAAGCAATCTACCACATTACACGTCAGTGACCATAAATGAGATTGGCTCAGAAATAAAATTATTTAGTAAATAGTACTACATAACCAAGCAGTACTGTAGACTCACGCTTAAAGTGAGATACACATATAATGCAATCTGCAAAAAAATTAGGAATTATTTTTTTTATTCCAACAAGTACTGTAAGAAGCTTTCTAACTGTCCCTCAAACGAAATTAATATATTAGAGATTAGTTCAGTCTATTTGGCAGTACGGAATAATAGGGTGGGGAGGGACTTATAAGAATATCTTGAAAATATTAATGATAGTACATAACACTCTTTTAAAAATTATTTTAAGGAAACCAGGCATTTATCCAACAGCACAACTATTCAAAGAATGTTGCTATTACCGTCTACTTTTATCATAAACAAAATAAAAGATTGATAAACCACAGGTATGAAACTCGTAGTGTTGCGAACAAATTAAAACAGTACCAGAGAAAGGAAAAACAATAAGCATCAGAAGTGTAGATTTCTTAGGACCGAGCTTTTATAACTGCTGGAAATTAGAAATGTGATAAACTACAGGAAAAAGATTTTTATTGGAAAACAATAAAGACTTTAGCCTTTGGTCAGCTTAGATACTATAAAGTCACTAAATTAATTTCTGCTGATGGATCCTTTTTCGAATAAAATTTAGTCCTTTGTAGAATGGAATACTCTTAAAACTTAGTTTTTGATTACCTACACAGTACTTTCAAACGACTTATTTATAGTATTGGTAGTTCTTTTAGTTACTGAAGATTGACAGTTTGATACTCAGAATTTGAAACTGAAACCTAGTAAATTAAAATTTTTAAGTTTTTCACATAAGAAAATTGAAATTGGTATAGCAGTTAGACAACAATGGCGACGTTTGCCTTTACTTGGATATTCTGAAACCATACCCTAGTAGCACAAAAGTCGGAACCGTCCAGGAACCTTACAGAAACTATGCAGTTACTCGTGCTAAAACCAGCACAGAGAAATCTGTCCAAGTCCTATGCGGTAACTGTTCGGTCGAGACCAACTTAGTTAGCTAGACGCATAAACGGTATCGTTACTAATCTTCAAAACTGCTCAGTATTAGCGCTGTCTTGGCCGTATAGGAAATGAGTCGATTTCCAATACAGAACCTAATGTTAGGATGACTGTAGCGGTACTGTACGGTTAATAACTCTTAAAACAACATTAGTATGCATATTAACTTGACGATTTAGGAACTATATAGCTTGTCAATATGAAAACTAATCTTAAGATGCTTTGTTTGTTGAGCTCTTAATACTGTTTCTGTTTTATGAAACAATTAACACATTTGAAGTAGCAATAATAACTAAGTATTATAATATGTACAATGCCCAAAAAAGCCACCAACTCAAAAATTTAAATCCTATCAAAAGCAAATTACTAACGAAGGAGGACTTTCAAAAAAGTTCCTAGAAAATATTTATTAATCTAAATCAAAACACCAATAAAGATTGAAGCATCTTTATTCATAGTGACGTAAGTTATGAAACAAAGTAAACTGAAATATTATAAAGTGTTTGTTCATATCAATTAATTCCCTGTTGTTATTATAAATCTAATTTCCCAAGAAACAAATGTTCTTGCCTTACTTTATTCGATAATAAAGTTATCGCATTTTTCATTTAAAGCCTCGACTGATTTTTTATACAAAAACTAATTAAACAACAATATTCGAAGCTCACAGTGGTAAGAAAGATGCAGATAAAATTAGTTAATTTGAATCTAAATATCGATTTTATTAATTATATCAAAACTAGTTTTAAATCTCTAAAAGAATTTATGTATTTTTCATAAATCTCTAATTTTTTACGCTAGGTATTTATTTTATCTGGCAAGCTTGTACCCAGAATTATAAATAATTGAAAGAATACACTCTACCTGGACTATTCATCGGATAAATGACAAATAAGAAATACATCAATTTTTAACGTAATTCCATTATTGTACTAAATTATTGTGATTTTTAAGTAGAAATGGTAATGGCAAATTATTAATTACATGTTACTGACGGCAACACAATGTATTTTTTTAAATAAAGGCAAATGTGATTATGTTTATGATTTGCCAAATTCTTTTACATTTTTGAGCAGGTAGTTATTGCCAGCCGGTTCTTTTTAACCTTCTTTCCTGTCATAAAACTTACTGACCGTACGGCAACTTGCTGCAAACATTCAAAAAATTGTGAAGTTTCGTACACTACCGAGAATTATATAATATTTAAAGCTGATCAAACTTTAAAAAATTTAAAATGAGTAATATAATCTATCTCGTCTAATAAAAAAAATGGAAAAATGTGTTGCCATTTGACAGTAGGCTAATACTGCAATTTAAATGGGACAGAGGTAAAGGAGAAAGCAGTAAAGCAATAAAAATCTAGTCAACTATATTTTTGTGTAACTTTTAAATTGATCAGTTAATGATATAAGTATGAATTTAAATCCGAATAATTATTATTATCGTCTGAGGGGGCAAAAACACAGTGATGTGTCACATTTAGACCCCTTTAGCTATGCGCCTGTTAGATGCGGGTTTTTGTTGTTCATTTTTGTAATTTAAAAAAATTCTACACTTCTATTGATCTTGTGCTAGAGAAAAACCGTTAGAAACAGGTAAATGAGCGACCTTGGATAATGACACTATGAGGAACAAAATGTTTTCAGACAGATTTAAGCCTTCATAGAGGTAAGTTGTCTTTTGAAATATTATGAATATTATTTTTATTTTTAATGCTTAAATTAATAAAAATACGTGGCAGTTGCTTTATAATTGTTCATTTAACATTGCAAATACTGTATCTTAGTAACACTACTCATCACTAGGTTTTTAAAAGCTTTTAATAATTTTATTTCAGGTATGGTTCATGGGAAATTTATTTAAGGCGACCACAGACCGAGAGATGCTTAAACCAGTGGTGAGTGCGGTGATATTGGTGTCTTGACAAATTGTTAGAAAAACCCAACCCAACCTGCGTTTTAAAACGCAGTAGTATGGTTTGTTAATTTTTAAATATTTTATGTTGTACATGTGTTATGTATACTCTATAATAAAATATTTAATTTATGTTGTCTTAATTTATCTTTTCTTTTCTACTAGATGTAAATTATAGATTTAATAGAAATAAAACTTTATTTGTAAGTAATCAAACCAAAAATAAAAGCCTAATAAGATATAGGTAAGTTTATAGAACAAAATATTAATTAAATCTGTCAATTAACTCACTAATTATTGCAATACTAAAGTTATTTAACTGCATTAAATCGATTCCGCTTAGCCATACAGTTCCTATATAGGAATGCCAATGTAAATCGGAACTTGCAACAACGCCATCTGTTGACAAGCTTAACTTATGATTTCTTATGTCTCCAAACGATAACGCTGTAGCTGACTCGGATTGATGCGGTTGGACGGCACAGAAACTGTATATGCTATGCTATGCTATGCCATACAGATACTAAACGGTTCCTACATCAGATCTGACCACGATGCCTACACAGTTTAGACCCAGAATTAGCGTTTCATTCCCTTGTCGTAACGGACTCGGCAACCTATACAGTTTCTACCTTATTGTGCTACTAGGGTACTTACTATTAATTGCCGTAAATCGCATTAAAAGGATCATTATCGATGGGTAATATACAAATGCAATAAACTGATATTTAAGATGTATCTGACAGCGTGGAATGTCTTTTCCAACCATCCGTAAGAATAAGAAGATGTCTCATCAAAGAAGGCGTTTGGCTGGTCAGAGCTTGATCTGAATAATATTATGCTGACTGCATGGCAATCGTTATTTTATTTGTGTTAAACTTGCTTTTTGCCATTTATTTAAGATTAATTATATAATGCAATCAGCTTTTAACTTTCTAGCCGCCAGATCTCTGATCTTTTTTCTTTATCTAGCCATTGAATTGAACCTTCGCTGCTGATAAACATAACGTGGCTAGAGGTTGCGGAGGAAATGGATACCGTTTCTGAAAGTTATATTAGCTTGTAAACCGTTTCATCTTTTTTTTATAAGTAAAACGTATTCATTTGCTTTATGACCTTGGATTTAATTACTCAGTTTTTACGTTAATACTAGATGTACTGTTCCTACCTCAAATATTTCGCTTAAAAAAGTTACATAAGAACTCCACGTGTTCGAGTAACTTGACATTACTCTATTCAAGTTAAAGCTGTCTTAGATTTTATTTCTTGTAAATGCCAAATGTTAGGTTCATTCATTATCTCAGCGTATTGGTTTTCTGTTTGTATATCTGATATCTCTAGATACAATTGTGCAGACATTAGTATTTCAGTAGATAATATTTACATAACAGTAATCTTTGCATTTCTTCGTTTCCTTATAAACCAGTATACGTATTTTATTGTTAGATCAATCTACAAAGAAAGGTGTAAATCGAATGCTGTGAAGTTTTAATATTTTTTTATCCGTTTTTATACATCTCACGAAATTAATTTTTTTTTAACAATAAACCCTAGGAGTCCTTGTAATATAATAATATTATCCAGCTTCCGTCTTTATTGTTGATTCTTCTAGCTATCAAACAGCAAGTCGTATTTTTATGTAAATGTTTTCTTTTTTTTAACTTTTAACCAATAATAAAACGCCCAACGTTTTAACCTTCGGCAAAAGCTAATTAACGTAGTGATACAACAAAATTTTTAGCGTTTGAAAAGATTGGAACGATATTTCGGTAGGAAAAAAATATATCTAATGTACCGTTATTGGTTTTTACTTTCTGATCCGTTATTGATAAGCACTCTAATACACTTGCTTAATAATTGGCTATCAACGACATCAGCTGACATCTGTGTAGATCTTTAGATGTTGTCAAATGGGTTATCGATTATATAATATTACAGAAGACTGCATGTGTTCTATGTATGCCTTTTTTAATAATTATTTTTCCAGTTCTGATTCACTTACTTCCTCATTTTCACTTTTCGAAAAAAAATGTTTGCATCAACGAAAGATTCCAATACAAAATAATTTCATTAGATTACTCAAAACAACAAAATTGCGTGTACTTACTCGACCATTTGAAAACCACAAACGACATTGAAATTTAGAAAAAATTGTGTGCGATTACTCCACATTTTACTTCGAGAAATCTAAACACAAAACCGCACAGCAATCCTTGATCTATTCGTTGCTACCTGCAAAAATCGAGAAACATTTTTTCCAGATGCACTTATTTTTGTTCTTCTAATTCCACAATGCTTTCGATAGAAAAGGATGAAAACAGTACGACGTAAATTGAAAAATCGTGTTGGACGCCATTTTTCTAATTATTATGTGGTTTTAGAAAACGCTACTTGTGATGATTCGCCGTTTTTTGAGTGAATGTAGAACAAATTGACTTCATATTTGTTCGTGATAATTTTTTTCCAATCTATCATTTTTATTATTGCAATCATAATTATATGATGCGGAAGAAAACGTAGAAGAGTAAACTACTAGGAATTATTGCCAATATGAAGTAAATTCATTTTACCTTGACTTATATTTTCTGTCAACAATAACAACCACACTGTCACTAAAAAAATTTGTCGGTTAATTAATTCAAGAAATTCAGAAATATTTTAGGAACTATAAATTATGAGACAAGGGAGATTCGTTGTCAAGATAAGGGTGTGACCAAGAATGACACCATGAGTTTGTCTAACAAACCTTTTGTGTTAAATAAGACATTTTCAAGATCGTAAAAAGGTAATTTCAATAGTGCATAGGTAATTCGCGGCAGTAGTCAACGTGTGCCTTTATTAAGCGGTATCGTAACTCTTTAATCGGTCTCTTTAACTCTCCTGGCGCTTCTGAACAATCGCACTATAAATTTTAAATACAGCCCTCTAACTTCAATGCCAAGAACTTGGAGAAAATGCGAGATTTTTCCTTATTGTCCTTCTTAGCAGTCACTGATACGACTAAAAGAATAACTTCTTATAGTATAAAACGGACGTAATATTATTTGCTCATTTTCTGTTTCAGTCAATTATGATCTAAAAGATAAAAACTTGAAAACTGCAAGTGCTCTTTATTATGTTTTAGATCTGTAACTAATTTAGTGAAGGCAATCATAAGTGTTAATCTTGAATTGTAACGTTTTCCAGTAACAGTGTATGTTACAGTTAACCTTGTTTTATAGCAATAAATACAGTCTTTAGAAACTTTTTCTTTCTTAGGGAACTACTAGTAGGTACGTGGCAAGTTTAGGCCGCTCGGCAAAAGTCGTGAATGCCTGGTACATATT
This sequence comes from Ignelater luminosus, assembly GCA_011009095.1. Lineage (NCBI taxonomy): Eukaryota > Metazoa > Arthropoda > Insecta > Coleoptera > Elateridae > Ignelater > Ignelater luminosus. The sequence goes on from VTPC01001158.1 coordinate 79,142, forward strand.
TGGTATTCTAGAAATAGTAAAAGAATATAAGAATGACAGTCTAGCCTAATGTAGTCCTTAGGTTGGATACTCCTGGAGAAATTGCTCTAGAATTTATAGAAACAGGAAGATACACCTGCCCGTGTAAAAAGCTCTAATATTTTATTTAAATCAGCTTTGAACTGTACTTAGTAACTGAATTTAATACAACTAACCTCCCTTAGAAATTTTACTTTAAATTTGTTTTAAGTGCTTTTAGTGAATATTTCACCAGGAAATTCAGTTATAGGAGAATAGGAGAAAATATCGATTGAAAGACTTACCAGTGTTACCAATCGGCTTTTGAGAGGATTACTATTTGATATCACAGCAGTATGTTAAGATTCAAATAAAAATAATCTTCTAGCCCAGGCAACTCAAATACAATGTCAACTGCTGAGTCACCCTTCTGGTATTTCAAACCAAATTCAAGACAGGCTTGTTTTTCTTTCTTAGCCTTCTGGTCAAATTTTGTCTCATAGTAGAACTACTACCACCAACAGAAAAAGCAAATAAAAGATTTAGTATAGACAATTCAGTTGACATTCAATACAATAGAGGAAAAGTCTGACGCCTAAATTAGAAGACGTTACATTTTAACAAAATTGAATTAATTCTTTTTAGGTGGTGGAATACGGAATTATAATTAAATTAATAATTACCATAGATCTTTGCTGATTCCTACTTAATGCAAGACCTATGTAGCTCGCCATTAATGATTTATTTTAATGTCCTATGCACATTCCAATATTGACATAAAAATTCTTCCAAATAATAGTAACGATGGTATTGCTTAAGAAACAACAGATTTGTTAAATAACGCTGAAAGGTCGTAGTTACAAAAATAAGGACACCAAGGAATCTTGACTGCTATCTACAGAATTAGAAAAAACAACTCTCAGAACTAGAACTTATAGATCAAGTAAAATAAAAATTAAGACAAAAATAGTAAAGCAAAACAAACAATAAACTATACTACAACAGGCACTTGATTCTGCAAGAAACTGGTAGAATCCCGCTTAGAATTTGAACCAATTAAAGCATTTTCTTGATGACGATGAGGTAGGTCAGCGCTTGTGCTCGGCAAAGTGCACTTAAGGGTCCATCAGTGTTAACACCCAGTCTTCGACGCTCTTGGTCTTTAATGTCCATTGAATTTAGAAAAAATAGATTCACAGATCGAAAAACCAGGCGAATGGTAATAGTGTTACTTGCTCATCTTTCATTGCATCTTTGCACTAAATCGTTGAGAGTTACGTCTACTGCGAAAACTGTAACAAAAGTAGTAAACAAGTTAAGAGGTGGTAATCAAACTATGGCATGTAGAATACTAAAAAGTTGTCTTAACCACTAGATACCGCACACCTAGTCATGCCGCTATATTCCGAAATTCATTTGCTAAGTGCCGGTAAAACATTGCAGCGGTTATTTGAATTAAGAAAACTTATTACTGAATTTTCACAGACCAATTTTTTAGATCATCTACAAGGCGTACAATTCTGGCAAGATACAGTTTAGCTTCCGTAAAATGGGGTGTAGTTGACCTCTGAGGAGAAGTTGACCAAAATGTTGGAAAAGGCTTTAAGACTACATAATTTTTGGGTTTATTATTATTAATCGCCTTTAGACTAACTCCGTCCTTTGTAGATATCTGTTACACATGTTTTATGCAAAAACCAAAAATATCTTCCTTTTACAAATGAGAAACGCGTTCTCAACATGGGAGCTGCACTTTGTTACAAATTAAATATTTTTAAACTTTTACCTAAAATGTAGTAAATTAAAAATGCTATCGGCAAGTAATAGCATTATTTCAATAAATCATTAAGTGTAGATAATAACCTCAGTTATAAATTTTGGATTAATTTTCTCGTTTTGTTACAAGCTGAAAATTTGTCAATTTACACACTTTTTGAATGAGTTTGGGGTGAAGCTAACCGACTGGGTGAAATTGACCATCAAGTTAAAACTTATAAAACCTTGCATTAATTTTCATTGCAGATTAGCAAATTTGGTTTAGTTTGAGACACTGGCAGTAACGTGTGATTTTAATGATTAAAAAGAAGTTCTCTACTTGTGGCATTTATCCTCTGTCCATCAAGGAGAAGCGTTTAGCAAAAATTTCCAATGACCAACAAACCCCTGACGGTGTAGGTGTAGCTAAGGTACATAGAGCGAAGTCCCAAAAAACGTGATGCTACAACAAAAAGAAGAAAGTTAAATGTTATACCTAGGAGATCAGCTGCATTTGAAGACAGTCCAAAAAAAAGTAATGATGAAGACAACGTGTCATCTACAAGCAAAACACAAACAACGAAAAGAAGAATTTTTGAAGAAAGCGAAGAAAGTTCGGTGGCAGAACCTAATGTAAACGAAGAAAGTGATCAAGAAGAGAAAAATACTATTATGGAAGTTGGACCTAATATTTTTCAGGAAGAAAAACACCTCCACCCAAATGAGTTAAAAACAAATTCTTGGGTTATAGTGGAATATCAAACTAAAAAAACCATTACACATCATGTTAGAAAGGTTATAGCAATAAACGACGAAGAAGCCAATATTAAGTTTTTAAAACGGTCTAAGTCTGGAAAATTTAAATGACCTAATGTTGAAGATGAAGATACCATTCCCATAAACAATATAAAAAAACGGCTAGGTGTGCAAAAGGTTTGCCAAAGAGGTGAGCTTTGTTTTGACTTAGACATGTAAACATTTAATTTTTCATAAACGGTTCTATGTTAAGAAGAAATTGCTTTGTGTGGTTTGTACTGTAAATCTTCTTACTTTTGAACAATTTTGTGTTAAACAAAATTCATTAAAATGTTAATAATGAATTAAAATCATTTTATTTTGGTCATCTTGATCCCAGTTAGCTACAAATCATATTTATAAAGCAAAACACATACGGGGTGAAGTTGACCGACACTGTACTTTATCTTTTTCTAAGATAAGGCTTCACAATATTGACAGTTTTACTAAAATTATAGTTAAAAGTCGTCACACACATGTACAAAAAATGACTACATTTATGTTGTTATCTAGTAAAGTTTTTCAATTAAAGTTAAAAATCGGTCAACTACACCCCCATTTTACGGTACATCACCACTTATTGTAACAACTTAAATGTAAAACTTCAAGACACTTTATTATTTGTACCCTTCATGAGTTATTTTATTTTGTAATTGTATAAAATTATTCTATTCTCGTTTGCAAAATGGAAATTTAATTCGTTTTCCTAGCCGTTCTGAAATCGTTCGTGAATAACTAGAAACAAATTTTTCAGCCTAGGACCCGATAATAAAACTGCTCACTTGGATAAAGTTTGTATACAAAAACGTCTGTGCATTCAAAATTGCTTACAACTCCAATATACGTACCAGCACAACCCTAAGCAGTTTAGTTGTCGTTTGTTGGTATATCAGAATAGATTTTCCTTCTAACATCTCCGTCTAAGACGTGATCAAGAAGCTGAACTGCTTGCATTTACTGGTTCAGAAAGTCAAGACACAATCGGAATGTCAAACCTATAAAGACAAGTTGGTTTCGTTGCAATATACTGGACAAAAGACCCAAGAAGTTGTACATCGACTTGATCATGAATTTTGACGGACGATAAAACCTACGTTAAGGCTTCCTTTCACGACATATGATCCGATGGTAATTCCACTGGAGAAAAAGTAGAAACAAGTCGCCAAAATGTCTTGTCTGGTAAGGGATCTGTATGTGTAGCCGTTAAACTAACTCTTTTACCACCAAAAGCACGATTGATAATGAGAATATTTACAAAGAGGAGTGCTCGAAAGCACGAATTAAACCGTTTGTGAAATCCCACAGAAGATTTGTTCTCTTTTGGCCGGATTTGACCGTAGCTCATTACAGCAAGGACACGGTTAAATGGATAAATGACAACAACTTGGATTTTATTCCGTAGAAATTCAGCCCTCCAAACTGCCTTGAGCTGAGGCCAACAGAAGAATATTGGATAGTAGTGAGTCTAAAACCTTTGAATACACCTCACAAAGTTTGAGAACAAGTAGGAGAAAGTAATCGATGAAGTCAATGAAACTACTGTGCGGCGTTCTGAAATATTCTGAAATACATGTTTTGCAACTTATTTAAAGTTTTATAAACTTCATGCTTGAAATAAATTGGAAAGAAAAAGGCAAACAAAAAACTATTTAAGAAGCAGCAGACAGCAGAGATGATGTACCAATGACTATGCTCTAAAGTCTAAGATGCTATTACGTCACGTATGTTAGTGAAACCTGAAGATTCAGAATATCTAATGTTCCTCTGGTAACACACCAAATACAGTTCATTAAGCAAATTATACAATTTTTTTATTTCCAAAATCTAGAATTAGAACAGTATTAGAGTTTGAGGATCGATCTAATAAGATATTTACTTTAATGGAAAGTTAATACGATCAGGTTGCAGACTACTTGGATCTTTTTGGCATTTTCCTTAAACTGGCCTGTTTATAGATCTTCTTATAGCAATTTATAGACGTCTAAACCCTGTCTATGTTAATCTATGTTAATAACAAAACAAGATTTAAACATAGCAAGAAACCAGAAAAAAGATTTAAAATACAAAATTCTTTCTCATAAGAAAAGAACAGAATGTAGATAACCAAATATGCAACTGAAGAATTTTAAGATGGCAAGGCAAGATTTGAAACAAAACAATTGATAAAAGAGCTAATTTTGTTTTTGTTGAATTTCTAATCTCAGTCTACCAATTATTTTTTGACAAAATACATACAATACTAACGAAAATATTTTATTCACAATTCGTCGATTTCTTCAACGTTTCGTAATAAATGTTACGAATGTGTGTTTCAAATGACATTAATTCTTCCTACGAGTGTACAACTATTAAGATAAAAGTACTAAGGACGTCCGCCTTATTACTGCAATGCTGCAAGGGTGCTGCAAAATAAGATGACAGACCACCCACGAGAGAGCCTTTATTAGAGTTGGTCGTTCTACTCTGCTGTCACCAGTTCGTGTATTTAATTTGAATTGGATTAAACGAAACACTGGGTGTCGTAACTAATGTTGTATTTTTTTCTTGTATTTCTATTGATCTTTTCATCGACCTTGAAAAGAGTTTCTAATAAAAAGAAAACGCATGATTTTACTAATTTATAAAAAGTAACACAGATTGTAGTTATAATGGTTGTATTTAAATGTAAGAACAAGTATAACATTAATAATAATAAAATGAATGTTGTCTTATTTATTTATCTAAATTAGAAAACGACTTCCTTTCCGAGACTAGCGACAGTAGTATGCGAGTGAGAACGGGCTTAGCTTAGCTATATTAAGTCATAAATATCAAACATTGCCATATTGCGAACAAACTACTTTTCTTTCTTTTTACTGTCGTCCATGACTGTTCTTGCTAAATTCTTCTTTAATATTTTTAAAAATACGTAATTATATAAAGCACCTAGTAGGTTCAGATTTAGAGCAAATTTTCAATTTCATTGATCAGTTTAATAGAGATATATAATGGTTTTAGAAAAGTTGAAAGCATTATTATTAATATTATTGTTGTTATTAGTTACATTAATTTATTATCTATCAATCAAAGTCAATTTGTCCGCTTTGTTTCTAAGCATAGCCTATTAATTATTTATAAATACAATAAATTAGCAGCTTTGTAATTGCACGTACAAGTGAAAATTTTAATAGCGAGAGGGTTAGAAAAAAATTGCTTTCCTTTTAGTTTTGGTTGAACAAATTTAATACAACATTAATACAACATTAATACAACATTAATTTACCAATTAAAGTTGTTATAAAAGAAATTCAGAAATGATAAAATACAAATTGACTTCCTACTAAAATTATAATTTTAAATGTTTAATGTGCATAAGAACATAAACACTTGATTAAAAGCCTACAACCTCAGTCATAAAATACGGATGTAAATTAATATATAATTTCAATTAGTAAAAACATCAAACATCAATAGAAAGGCATGGGCGTGTATGAGAGTAAAGAATTAATATTAACTGCAATTATTAACAGTGGGTTGATGCATGTCGCTCAAAGCCAATGCATTATTTAAAAAAATAAGATTAAATTAAAATCAGGAAAACATCAAGGTGTACGGGATTTAACACATTCATTCGGAAGAAGTTGTTGCAAAAAATTGTATTTAATCTCTTTTAAATTATCGCACAAATAATTCGACTGCAAGATGCGATCTAATAAAAGTTACATTTTTTAGAAATAGAAATATGTAAGCGTGCCGAAGAGATATTTCCTATTTAAAAGAACTTCTTTTTTATTTATCTATAATGTTTTATCTGACGGCTTCTAAAAATTAATTTCCTTCAATTTTCTAGGCGTTTAGAAATAAAAAAAACTAAATTAATTTTTTTAATACCACTGTCAATAAACAAAGTATTAATAAAAAAATAATTAAAAATCAATTTATTTATAATTAAAAATTTTAATATCTCCTTTCTTATATTTCTTTACCCTAATTTTGATATACAAAGCTCGCTTGCTTAGTTATTATCAACAAAATGATCCTCTTTCAATTGTAGGTATAAAAACGGGGCATTAATCAGGATTGTGTTTAGAGATAGTGCAGAATAGCGATGCCCTTGCAACTTATCTCGTTTAGATACTTTATCATAATAACTACTGCTCTGAGTAAAACTACTGGAAATATAACTCAATATAATCTTGACATACCTGGTACTTTTTGATTACATACAAACAAAACCACTACAGCTATTTAAAACATTTTATATCATGCTGCCAGTCGTCATCTCATCATTAGAAAGCGTTACCAGCTAAGACATCTTTAAAATAATTTGCTGATGATCTGCTACTGTGTTTCATAAATGTGTTTACAGCATGTTATTTAAAATCACATGAGAATGTTTATTATAATTTAAAAGACTGTTGTGCTAAAATTTGTATTTTCAGATATTTCAACCCAGAGATGGGCAATTGAACGTTAAAAAATTAAATCACCAGCAGCAAGAGAAAAGATATATCACAGTATGAATGCTTAAGATGTTTTATACAATCTATCTTTACCTATATTTAATAAAATCAGTCTATGTTAAGTGTTCGTTTCTATTTTCCTACGTAGGAAAATGCAATAACGGTTGCTACATAAATTGTTTTGAAGACAAATTTAATTTAATTCTCATAAACAACTCATACAGTACAAATAACTCTTTGCCTTGCAACCGCAGATTATTTACAAAGAAGGTATCCAAGAATTTGCTTTTAATAAAATTTAAAAAACTAATAATTTTACCAAATAATTCATAAGTCCGTAGATTTGACAAGACAAAGTAATAAACACAAAAACAATGTATATCGGTAGCAACTGTACATATGCCACGCGCTTTGCCCCCCCTAGATTCTCGAAACAAAAGGTAACAAGAATCTGCTTAAATCTGTTTTGTTGATAACCAATATTGTAAGCACAAACATCTTGAAAACCTAAATTTGTTTTAAACAGGCTACTGTATGATTTCACTAGAATTTGGCTATATTTAGCCAGAATAGAAATACGGCTGATTGCTTAGCCTGAAAATGCAGAGACTGAAAACCGTTCTAAGTAATAACTACTTATACATTTTGTCCATTTTATCGTGTTACATAAAGAAGAAATTTTGCAGATAATCAAATTTTTTATTATTATTCATTTTTTTCAAAGTTTCTTAATAAATATCAAATTCACATTAACTTTCCACTTTTTTCTACCACTAGCATTTCCAAAAAAAATAGAACTGTTTTTTGTTTATGAAATCATGTACCTATTAAAACAGTGCTCATGTAATTTGTGTTCCCCAAACAATGTATTCATCCATGCTGTCAATTTGATACAAGATTACTTTAAAAACCAAGAAATAGATTTCATGGCTTGATTTCTCCCAAGTCTAAATAATCACGAAGAATCATGCAATCAAGACAGTATCAACAGAAGTTAATCAAATTAATTTCAGTGATCAAGATAGGAATCGAAAAGTTTTTAAATCGGGGCACTGTCTTGCACACCACGTGTTTTAACTTATGTAGTCCAATGTGGAGATGCTGAGACCCTCATGAAATGCTCTAAGTATGGCGTCATCATAAGTAGTTGGGAAACAACAGTCTATGATACCAATGTCATTCATATGTTTCGATTCCAAAATCTTTTATTCTGTCTTTTAAACAATTTGTGTTTGTGCAGATAGGTCAAGTTAAATCATAATTATTCCTGCTGTAACAGCAGAGGCCACTGTAGGCATTACGCCTTTCGGCCTAGATGGAATTAAAAATTGTGGTTTGGGTGGTGAACGCTGCTGCACACGCGGTCGAAGATGGGAAGAAAGGTGATTGAAACTTTTTGCTCGAAACATGTCTGACCGTCGCCGCAGGTGTAAGGGCCACCACGGGGAGCGCGTCCCTCGTACTATGAGGGCACCGCAACCTACCACGTAGCAGATAGGGCCACTAATTCAATATTAGTTTTCAGCGCCAAGATGGTTTAGACCTGCCACTGCTCGTTACGCTTAGAAAATTGATATTAAATGTAATTAGTTACTATTTTTGATGGAACAAAGATTCTGCACAATTGTCTTGCTTATGGTAAGTATGTTGTTATTTATGCTATGTCTATACACGGTACTTTAGAAAAAGCTTGATTCTTTAAAGACTTGTCACAAAATGAATTTTCAAAAAAATTGGCAAGTCAACGCTGATTTTAAAGAGGATCAAAATTCATACCACAAACTCCACTCCCATGCGTTCTACAACAGCCCCCTTAAAAACTAATTAGCACAAGTAGCCAAGTGACGCATCGATTAAAGGTCTTTTGATCCTCTATAGCTATACAACCACGCTGATTTTCCCCAAAATCTGTTGATTAACATTCGCGAAATTAAACACTTCTTAGTTTTCAAATTAGGAAAATTAAATCGTCTTGTTGAATTGTTTTTCATTCATTGAAGATATTTCTTTCCTCTATTTTTAAAATATCAGATTGATCCTACAATTACTGAGAATTTCGAAATTGATAACAATCTTTAGAAAACGAACTAACTCTTCAACAAAATGGCACACCTTCGTTTTATGATGGTCCTGTGATCAGTATTGGAAAAAGCGCTTTCCAGGACACCGAAAATGAAAGTCTGCACCACAGTCTGAAAGTCTGAAAAACTGAGACAGAGAATTGTCACGGAATGTTGCCATATAGACTCCACAATTTGAAAATTCGAAGGGGAATTTTTAGAAAAGTAATCGGCAGAATTCGAAAAAAATTACGTGGTTGTGTAGAAAATGTAAAGAGCTTTTAAATTGTTTGTCAGTTGATTCCCATTGCCATTTAAGATTCTTAAGGAAGCCGGTGTAAGCATCTTTTTCATCACAATTGACCTGTTTTGCCAGTCTTCTAAAAATTTATTTTCTGTCAGATTCTTGGACAGGTCAAGTTTTTATTAAAACACCATGTACATTCTTTCGGTAAGACAAATTGTAATTAACTTAGCTTGTCAGCTATTGTGGGCTAAATTCTTATTTTTCAGATTTGTGTAGAACTTGGTTTCATCGAACTCAAAGATCTTATTGTTTTCTTTCTTCTTACGACTTTTTATGTATCTTTCCGATCTCCGATTGTATAGCAGCATTTTTGTGTAAGGATGGTCAAGATTTCTTTAATAGTTAAATTCTTTCTTGAAACTAACTATTTTAAATTTGTTTTATCTCGTTTGTCTTTCTTGTATCTGGTTACACATTTGTACTTTTTTATTCTGTCTACGTTAGCTCTCAATTGTACCATTTTGCTAGAAATTCTGTTTTCCCATTTAGGGTGAGCTGTTTTGCTTTTCTTTGAAGTTGCTTCCTGGTGGTCTTTTATATTACTGCCATTTAGTGTAGCTATTCTTACAGTTGTTTGTATTTGGACCAAATCATCACATGATACTACAGGCTCGACATCTTAGTTATTACTTGGGCTGCTTCATCTGCTTCACTTTGTTCTTCGATTGTTGATACTTTCGAATTTTAATGCTCAAGTTCGCCTGGTTCTTGTTTATTTCATAGATATTGCTTTAGTCAATTAATAACTTACTGTGGTATTAAGCTTCTCACTATTATCGTTTGCCTCCTGCCAGACAGTCTTTGCTCTGTAACATTTATCGCTGCATTTTCTTTTTTAAAAAGTTGACATGCTTGCGACTTGTATAGTCTAAGGTTCGTTTCAAAAATGATCGCTGCAAAATAACATCTTATTATTGACATATTAAGCTTTTTTGTTTACACCATGCGTTGTCTTGGTTTACTCAGGTGGTGCCCAACTCAACAATTGGCATGTAGTATACTGAGAGAGAGGATCTGGTCTTCATATTGGAATCTAGACAATACATCTCTCTATTGTTGGAATGACTGTAATTTTAGAAAATTAAGAAAATCTTACATACAGATAAATGACAGGGATAGGCGATATTTCGACTGTCCTTTCTCGGACAAACTGCACCGACTTCTTTTCTTACGAAAACTTTTATTTACTGCAATAGCCTGCAGAAATCCTTACAATTCAAAGTACTAAGTCCTCTTTTGATTGCTGCATTTCTAGCTTGTGGCTATAAAGGACGTGTAAGGGTTTTTGATAGAGACAACTAAAATAGGTTTCTAGTCAAAGTGTTTCTCATTTAATTGCGTCGGAAAGTGTACAAAGAAAAGGCATTTTGTTATCGCCAAGTACATTTCTCTACAGAATAGTTTCTTACCATCTGATCTATCGTATCAACATCACCTACAAACGTGATATTATTTTGTAATAACTTTTCGCCTAGTTTGTAAGTTGTAAAAAAGTCGTCTGTTGTAACATTTATACCCGATATTTAACAAACTAAATTTTGTCCGTGTACAACTGTGCATTTGCTAAATACACACACTCTCACAGCTGCCCAAATTTTCATTCCATATCGTTCAGTTTTGATCCCATATAAACAAGAAATGGACATTTATTATGTTTAAACAAGGCTAAATGCTCGTCGACTGTAATCTTCGAATCGGACACAAAGGCCTCTTTACATGCAGATAGAGATAAAAGATTTTATGAATTACTTCACTATTATTTTCCGTTTCCTCCTTTCTGTTTTCTCTGGTTTTGATATTATCAATACGAAGACATTGTAATGTAAATGAAACCAAATCAGTTTTGGATTACAAAAATTTGCTCAAAGAATTTCCAATTTATATATCTATTACCAACCCCAATACGTTGAGTTTGTGTACCATAAGATAT
>VTPC01001158.1:95427-124547 GCA_011009095.1 Ignelater luminosus
CTGTATTTTATGTTACAGGTCAAGCTATGGTTCTAATGTAAAAAAGGAATTCGCTTTCGTATTAAAAGTCCCTTTCATGATGGGATCCAGTCGAGTCTTTGTATTCAAGACTTCCTTTGTTGTCAATATGAATGGATTCAAGATATCAGTGGATACTTTGAGTAATCTACTAGTGTTAAGCTTTCATATGGCAAAATCTAAAGCGTTATGAAAATCATTCCTAGAAGTTACATCATTTGGATGAAATTTAATCTTTCTCTTATTAAACCTGTCTCCTTAAATCTGTGTCTGCTATACCATAATACTTGGTAAGAACACTAGATCACGCAGAAAACTTCAACTATCTGAATAAAGACATAAGCTTTGTCTCTGCCAGAAATAAAAAAATATTGACCATCGTGCTTCTGAACTCATCAGTAAGGTAAGGTCAGTGTTTGTACACTTCATGTCGGATTATATTGAACTACGTATATTACATTGGAAGCATGCAAGGTATAAGACATCATCTAATCGAAAAGCAAAACACCACTAACTAAATAGTACAAAAGACAATTGTGTTTTCTCTAGACATATCAAAGGTTAGAATTCCATTCAATTGAAAACTATCTGAAATGTTTCTGAGATATTTTACATTTTACAGAAACCGCCCTGCCTGTTTTTTAGATTTTATTTTAATAGCATTGCATAAGCACATGTAATTTCGAAATTCTCTAAGCGAGCGATACGTACACGCATAAAAGAATGAGCTTTATACTTCAGTTTAATCCAGTTAATCTGCTATTTTGTTAGTTAACAAGAAAGTTATAATGAAAAGTCATGCTCACTCAAATTCGCCTACTTGAAGAGATAAAGTTTTTAAATATTTATTGCAAAGGAAAACAAATCGAGAGACAAAAATGTAATTTATACATTCTAACTCCAATTAGTTTATTGATAAACTGTAAATTGAAAAAACTAAAAAATTCAAAGGTCATTTCTCAAGCTTGTATTTTACTTGTAATACGCAAACGTGTATGTATTAAAGTTCCCCTAAAGTAAATTTCAGATGTTACTATAAATTGCAGTTTGTTCTGTCAAAAACTAGTTTAAAAATGCTTTTGGTATTACGCTGATTAATGATTATGCTTTGAAACAAAACCAAGTAGACTATTTATTTAATAGCTTTCGTTTGTTCTACAACTTTTGCGGGTCACTGTACACCTAAACTTGAAATTAACAATAAAATTAAATTAATTAAACGGTATCCATAGTAAAACTCAATATTTAAATTCAGACTATAAATTACAACATTTTTAAATTTTAATGTTTTAATATGTGAAATGAAGATATAAATTTATAAAGACATCATAACCAATTGCATAATTTTCGTGAAGTGCTTCTTATGTTTTTAAATTTATTATCGTATAATATTGTTATAATTAAATTCCTTCTATTCCATTTAAGAGCCTGTTTTTTGCTTCTTGTAAAAGGTTTATAAAAACGTAAAAACTGTAGCGTTTATGGAATAAAAATCAAATTAAAAAGAAAAACTCGTAAATACATAATTCATTCTCATAAAGGTAACGTCCAGATGAGTGAGACACAACCGCACTGGCCAATATGTCCAATAAACCATAAATAAAACTCTCAAGTAGTCGAGAAAAGGTTATATACATTGAAATATGAGGCCATAACGTGACTAAATAAAGCCGCACATTAAACAAGTAAAGATAGGTCCGTTTGACATATTACTAAAAATTTATACAAAGTCGATCTTTATAGCTTTTCCTATTTTATGATGTTAGATCGATCTCTCAGGGATTTACTTTGATTGATTTATGTGAGAGTATACAACAATACTTGTTCATTTTTATACATTTACTTAAGATCAAGTGTGAAAGGTGACACAAACGAGAGTTTTAAAGTCCTGTGGCATTGTCTTAGGCCGCTTCAGCTCGACTTCTTACCGGTTGCATCATCAACTGGGGCTCAGACCGCAATTAAGAAGGTGTGGCCGCGCTGCTGACCCCATTTTTGCTGCTACTTGGCAGCTTCTGATCTGCTGATTGACCCACAGCCTTTGATGACTCTTTAAACAGAGATCCTCAACAATTTCCAGTTCACTTATCCTTGTTAAACATTTTTGTGCACAACAAAAAATCCTTTCGATAATCGAAAGTTGTAACAATAAATTATTTATTTAGTACCACTGTAATAAGCGTAAAATTAAAATGAGACACCTTCGCTTTAACTTCAACACGCAAATTATGCTTAAAATGGACAGATCATTTTTTTATAATTTAATCCGGGCCACCTTCGATCGTTCAATGACAGGTAAAGAGATATAATAGAATTTTGATAGATGAATGTTCTTGTAGCTCTAGTTTCTAATTGTTGAGCAATTGCCAATAACTACGGGATCACTAATCCGTGACTTTGTTTAATACAGCGTACGCTTGATATTTCCTAAAAGAATGTTCAAATTTTTTTATTTTTTTTCTGAAGAAATAGAGGAATTTTGCATGACTAGTGTCGTGCCGTTATGTCGTAGATAATAATCTTATGCTTGTGGTCATATATAGAGGCGTAGGAGGCCAGATGGTACGGTTATTGCCCTTCTAGCTTTTACAGTAAAACTCTTCTGCCTACTTTTTTTAACCTTTATAATTCTAATAAGAGTCGCGTTATGGAGATTTCGACGCTAGGTTTTGTAAGATAAACCGCGTTTACATTGCACAGTACGTTCAGGAACGTTCTATTGTGTCTGAAATTATACATTGCCAGTCCACGGAATTGGGTAACGAACTAGAAATGTGTAAATAGCCTTATTGTGTTACGGTCTTTTAGCACAGCAACTTAAACGTATTTAGGTGACTGTGGCAATGAGTCCTCGTGCTGTGTGTAATCTTTTGTAATAATTATCTTTTATGAAAAAAGAAAAGAAATCACATCAAGCAACAATAATGCAATATGATTAGTTTAATCTCCTTAAAAATTGCAATTACTTTAAGAGGTGCTTATGAATTTATCAAATTTAGAAATAATTATTTTTTTATTCTGTGTAAGTGCTTGTAATTTTATTTAATTATTAAATGTTCTGCGTCAGTTAGTTTTACTTATCGCATTAAGAAACTACATGCGTAATTATCCTGTAGAAATTCGAGAGTTATTGGAACTGTAAAATTCAAGCGGAAATGAAAAATCTTTATCTTGGAATAAACCGATTTTAATGCTATAAGCTGAAATATAGCAAAAAATTTAATGTAAGTATGATGGGTTGTTACGAAGCGTAATCCACGTAATGATGTTACTTTCGTAGCGTGCCATATGACTCAATGGACAAGACTGTATTTTTTCATCCGAGGTGACAAATGAATCATTTTCAGAAACCTCGAAACTGTAATAAGCAAAAATATTGAAGTTTGAAATGCAACCGAAGTTAATTGTACAATTTAACTAGAATCTCGCCTTTGTTATTACGGTTAAAGGACACCAATAAATATGTAGTATGATTTTGTGAATGTCTGGTTTGATGAAAGTAATGACGTCTACAAAAAAACTGGAACTTGTAGGTATGTATAAGTTGTAAATACTTGCTGTAGGGCCATAGGCATTTTGTAGCGCATGAAGTTTTAATGCATAAAAGATGATGAACGTCATTAATTAACAACTTATAAGATCTTAGTAATACAAATTACATCCATATCAGTGCTACAAGTTAGAATCGTGTCATAATAACCTTTAAAGAGTTCCTATATACTATTTAATTATGAATATATTTTAGGCGTTACAGTTACTTAGATTTATGTTTATTAGTATATAAGTTAGTTTCATCAAATTAATTCTGCTGCTATTTCATAAATCTTGATGTGGCCTCTCCCAGTTACTAAGTTATATTACTCGTACAAATAATAAAACTCATTTTTTATTTCCAATTTTGAAATTGCAACGTATTAAGATACATCAACACTGTGCCGGACGGTATGGCTGCTCAGCAATGGCAAACAGACATGTTTGTCAGCTTTGGTCGACTCTTTCTAATTGGTATGCCGAATTCAAACTGACTGTTGTCGACCTCGAACAAAAGGAAGCCAAGCCAAAAGCACAGTCTAGATGTGCCGAGTGGTGCCGTGTATTTCAATTATTGAGCGTCTTCCTCGCCATGATACAATTTCATGACTTCGTGTTATCTGATTTGTGGATGTACAAGTGCAAAACCCGATCGAATTTTTCAAACAACAATATCGTGTAGCTCATTGAAGATTTCTTTGGTTTCAATATCTCAGAAACATTTCAAATAGTCTTTAATTGAATGAAAATATCAGTATTCTAACCTTTGATATGTCTAGAGAAGACACAGTTGTCTTTTGTACTATTTAGTAGTATTTTGCGTTTCGATTATATGATGTCTTATACCTTACATGCTTCCAATGTAATATAAGTGGTTGTATATAACACAACATGAAGTGTACAAACACTGATCGTCCTAACCTTCCACTGATGAGTCCAGAAGTACTATGGTCAGTAATTTCTTAGTTCTGGCGAATTCAAAGCTTATGTCTTTTGCAGATAGCTGAAATTTTCTGCGTGATCTAATGTTCTTACCAAGTATTATGGTATCGTAGACAGAGATTTAAGGAGATAGGCTTACTAAGAGAAAGATTAAATTTCATCCAAATGATGTAACTTCTAGAAATGATTTTCACAATAGTTTAGATTTTGCCATATGAAAGCTTAACACTAATAGATTACTCAAAGTATCCACTGATATCTTGAATCCATTCATATTGGCAACAAAGGAAGTCTGGAATACAAAGACTCGACTGGATCCCATCATGAAAGGGACTTTTAATACGAAAGCGAATTCCTTTTTTACATTAGAACCATAGCTTGACCTGTAACATAAAATACAGCGCAGCTCTGCATCTTTTTAAGTTGTTGATGAAGGCCACTGCAATTTCTCTTACTTCTAAGCAACGGCGCCCTAGTTTGTCTTCATACCCTGCAATGAACATTTTTCAAGAAGATAACACTGAACATAACATTCTTTTCATTACCCTAATTTTGACAAAGGCTTCATTTATGACTGATGGAACTTATAGTCTACAGTCACTACATAGTCCCTACAGAAATAGCGAAAATACCATTGAAAATTCAAAATTAACATCTACTTTCAGCGTTCTGAGTACGTCTTGGCCACATTGTAAGTGATAAGTAGGAGAAGTGGAAGTGAATTTGAAAAATGAAAAAGGATCACAAATTAGTTGATTGCCTCCTACACCTGTTGGTTGAATTCAGATTATTTTCTCTATTTATTTCAGTAACCATTCCGCTTTAGTTTATTATTATTATTATTTTGCATTGTATGTACTTAGCTCAACTTTAGTTTATCAAGCGTCATGGTTTAGCACATGCTACTTGATGAACAAAGCTAATAGGAATGCTTGGTATTTTTTTTAAATGCAATGGCGTTTGGCACCTGCGAAATCATTTGAGAAGAACGACCGCTGTATAAAAATGTTAATTTAATCCCAAGGTGCACCCGTACGTTGAAATAACGTATATGAATAACCAAGGATCAACATGTCAGTGTCGCTAGTTTATTTCAACCAGACACATTGATTCGACTACATTAACGTGTTTTTGACGTCAAATTCTAGTCCTTTTGCACGTTGCGCTAGTATTTGCTACTAGGAACACATTAAAAATTCGAAACTTATTTCATAGTCAATTATTATTATTTATTAGAATTCTTAGCCCATCAGTTTAAGAGTTTCTAAACAACTGGATTTTAAAACTTAATTCGCCTAACTAAAATATGACATGAAAGTTTTTGCTATGGTCAGTGTTGTATACCTTCAAATGCTCCCAATAGTATCTATATCTGATTAGTATATTAAATTACATGTTGGTGCATCATCAGTTCAGTGTGGTGTGCAGAAGTGTAAAGTCGTGAGCTGTGGTCCCTCCTTGTTCAGTTCCTTTCCCCTCCCTCTAATGGTCTGCGTCGTACCACATACCCGTTTATTCCATGGCAATTTGTTTATAGGGATGAACAGGCCCTGGAATTCCTCCTTTCTTTAGCTCTGCCCATCGTACATCAACTTTATCAAGATTAAGAACTTCAGAAACTACTACCACAATATGCCAGCATTGCTTCAGACATCAACTAGCCAACTTAAACAACAATACTTACCTCCGGTTGCATAAAGCGTTTTTAAAATCATTATTAACTAATGCGATGTTAACTTTAAAATCTAGTGATCTGATTGGAAAATTCTGAATTAATCAGTTAATCGCTAATTTATTAATTGGTGGCTAATGGAATACTAGCGACTCTAACTTCTACACCTAGAGCGTCGTTATCACCATTTTCGCCGACTCATTTACCACCGTCATCACCAAATACTACCACTTACACTCAAATTACATTAACATCGCTGGTATACCTGCAATCAACCAATAACGACATACCACAGAGTAAAAACAGCCTATAATGCCCAGTGCTTCCCATCTAGTGTAATATTTTGCTCTATAGACCTGCTTTTTGATGATATATTCATGATGTGTTCATTCACTTTATGAAATTTCTCTTAATTGCTTACACTCTGTAGGTCTTTAGATTACCTGTATCCACTGCAACAGTGTAGTCTCCTCCTTAAGACTTTTGTATAGCATCTACTAGACTAGAAAATACTTTAAATCTAGTTCCCAGAGATCTTCAAAAACGTCTGAAGTTCATACAGACAGTTGTTCTAGCCCTGTTTACTAATATACCGTTATCGACCCCACTAAAATTAACTTTATGTAGCCTAAATACATATAAGCTGTGATGTTTTAGACAACGTCTAAAAATCACAATCTGTTCAATCAACCTAGAACACTTGATGAATTCTAAAGAATCAGTTGGTATGCATGTTTAAAACCGGAACCGTTTAAGAACATTGAAGAATTTAAAGGCGCATTTTTTCTCAGATTAGTAGCTTTCGTGTTTGCTTTGATAATTGGTAATAATCACAAGCTGAAGTTGCTTCCAAGCAAACAACTTTCGAAATAGAGTAAGTATACCGTTTCTACTGTAAAGATTCTTTATATATAAAACTTTGTATTGTAAGGTCAAAAAAGTAAAAACAACACCTAAAACTAGGCTAGCTTTTAGAAGGATTTTTGTTTTTTGAAGTTAAAAAAAATGTTAGTTTAAGATTATCTAATAGAAACAGGAAGATATGCATTTAATACGTAAAAAATGCACTTTATAAGAGTTTTGCACTTTTAAATTATAAATTATAATTTTATTTGACCTTTTTGTAATGTTGAACACGAGAACAGTACCAACAAAAACGGAACGTGTGTGTGTATGTCCATAGATTTATTTATCTTACTACAGTAACTCTACTAATTGTTATGCATTGTATAGGTAATAAAGTAAAGATAACTATCAGCTATCTTCGATGATAATTGTATTGTGTTCGAGCACCTGCTTAGCATAATTCTGTCTGTTTATGCATTTATTTTCATAAATTGTTAGTTACTTGTACACCCACTATATAAATAAAATTATATCCGCCTTTTATTAATATACAAACAGATTGTAAATTGATAAACAATTGAATGAAGTTACGAAATCTTCATTAGAAAAACAACAAAAAAAGATAGTGATTTCAATGCTGCATGGAGAGACAAACCCGATTTTATTCAAGGCTAACCTATATAGCAAATTTCTAAGAATTACACATGTGATGTTAACTTTTTGATAACATTTTTTTCAACTGGTTCTAGTTTCAAGATGAAAACGATCTTTGCAGGCGTAAATGTGTTGAAATTTTTAATTAAAAAAAAGTTTTCTGGAAAGGTGCTAATAAGACAATGGTTAACTAAAAAGAAATCAATAAAAAGGAGAAATCGTAAATTGGCCAATAAATTTATTTTATGATTATTATTAAGTAAACTGATAACGTTAAGAACTTTCCAAAATTATATTTAATAGATAATTACATATAATATTGTCTTGCTAATTGTTTCATATAACTCAAATGCTCTAATTCTACGCTTAGTTAAGCATAAATAAACAAAATGTGTACATTATGAAACACAAATAATAAAAATTATTAATAATTTTGCCAAAATAGGAATTTTAGATAAGATCTCTAGTTTTTTAATTGTGTCCATTAGTAACTTGCAATTTAGCTTGTTGATTTCATTACTGTCAGCAAAAACCCACACACAGAACTTTAGATAAAAATATTTTAGTGTATTACTGAAATTTCTAAGTTCAGTAGGATGTAAAATTTTACGTAATATATATGCAACTGCATGAATCAAATTTTTTGCGAAATCTTGCTAGTTTTGAATTACATGGGTATTATTCTGCGAACTTACCCTGCTACAACTTGCATCTAGACTAATATGTTCCTTCTCGACCTTTATGCACAACAGTAAATTATCAATAAAAAGAAGATACTTCATTGTAATTACAAAATAAAATTGATGATGTCTTATTCATAACCTTACCTTTTTTGCTAAGTACTTACTGCATCGCACCATTAAGTGTATTTGTCATACAATTGTATCTCTCATTCGTTTTCTCAGAATTGTATTTTTAGTACCACTTCATTTTTGGTTTTTAAATTTCTACTTTTATTTCTCCTTACTTCTAGTCAAAATGTAAACCATACAAAAGGAAATTCAAAATCTTAGCCCTTTTCAGTTTTTAGTATTCACATTTATTTCTTACATTCTTTCCGCTTCTTTTGATGGATCTCCCAACCACCACAGCTGATTTTCAAACACTGAAAAAACTGATACATGCAAATACTGTAATAAAGGCTAAAAATCCCAAAGATAATAAAATTTAAAAAACCTATCAAAATGTAGTACAGCAAATTGAATCAAACAATAGTCAGTCACAAATGGCTATGCTTCAGTCTCCCGTCAACTTGCGTACGTATAAAATGAGTTCTGTCTTTCATCTCCCTTTTTTATTTTTAATTTCCACGACAATCCTTATCTCCAAGATCCGCACATATCCCTTTCCTAATTCGTCGACGACACAAGCCTATGCCCATTGTCCTGTAGTTCTAGTTCTGGCTCCAGACGAGGTAAATCAAACCTAGCTCTCCAAAAGGCTGTCTTGCCGTTGCAAACAAAGCAGAGTCAGAAGACGTCCACCTAGAACTTTGAGGTTTACGCTTTCAACTTTCTTCAAGACGCAGAATCCTCAAAACTTTCAGCTGATCCGCCCCCAGCGGGATAGGCACAGGATCATTGATAGAAAGCAATTAGCATAGCCTTAGCTAGGTTACATAGTTGGATCATGGATCTTCTGAGCTGCAAAGGAACTTAACAATAAATAAAGTAGAATTTACAGGGCGCCACCTAGTGGTATCCTCCATAGGAACAATGGCAGGAAAACGATGCCTCTGAAGCAAGCTGTAACTTCCTAACAAGCTAAACGTGGTAAACTTGCTAATGAATAACGTAATAATCCTATATTGCATTGCTTACAGAAACAAAAACAACAATAATAATATAAATAAAAAGGTAAACTAGACAAGATCAGAAAAAAGCTGTAAATATATACAATGGTAGACAAATACAATAATAAACAAACACAATGTAAATATACAAGGCTGTAAGTAATAATTAAGACAAACAAATAAATTGGAATGAATAAATATGCAAGGATATTTGAAGTAAATAACTTGTATTATTACAGTGAGGTAACTGTAATTGACTAGGGTAGTAGTTAAATGATTTCATTTGAACTAGAGGACAATAAAAAATTACAGACGTATAAATAAACAAAGATCGTTTGTTAGGAAACTGTATGCTTAGATTTATAGGCGTTTATCCAGATGGTAGTATTATTTCGCAATCAGGCTCGCGTGAACTCACGTTGAAACCCGAAACTGCTGGAAACAAAATTTAATTTTGTTAGGTACGGTTACTTACTTACCCTGCATAAAAAATATCCTGCTGTATGATGAATGTCTCGTATGCCTACCCATTTTGTAGTAAATAAAAAACCAATAACTAAATATCCCAGCTTATTATACTAGAAACACCTTAGAATATGACTGTTAATAGCAAATATTGAGCAAAAGAAAACTAGCATTTAAGAAGAAACAATCTAACCTCACCGTTTATACTGTTAAGATGAGTTAGATCTTACATAAATCTAACTTACTGTTGACACCACCTACACTGGAATTGACCCTGAGCCTCCACTGGGAATGATGGGACTTCCAAAAGGCTCTTATCGCCGGGGTTTGCTAAAAGCAGTGCCCTCTCAGATTAGCAAGTAAAAGTAAATATTATTGTTGTAATGAAAGACAAGACAAGGTATGTCCAAGCTTTCATAAATGTTGAGACTCAAGTAGAAATAACACAAATAAAACGTTCATAAACCTTACGAGCCAGTGCTGCTTATCCTATCCTATAAACATGCACACTTAAAACGTATAGCTTCTAATTTAATTTGGCCAGCAATTTTACTAAAATTTGTTTTAATCGCTGTAGAAGTGATGAAATGGATTTAGTGGCCCTGAAAACTAGGTACGGGCTTCCACGATTATTCAAATAATTTAAAATTAGTTAAGACCAGGTATCGTTTCGGAAACCTTGTGGCATGAAAACTTCTTAAATTTTCAATAAATCGCTACCAGATTTAACATGATCGGTATCTAGTTTAGTTGACCCAAATGAATTTAATCAGCCTGCTTGCTTAATTAGCTCTATCAACTGATAAAAAGAGCAGAACCAATTCCTACTTCTCGAACGAGTACAAATACTAAAACCAGTAGAAAAACGAACAAGAAGAGAAGAACCTAGCCTGGAAGATTACAATGGGTATGGGATTAAAGTTTAGCAAATCTAATAATTACCCAACCCGTGTCCTAGAGTTCGACCCTGAACTAATTTAGAGGCTAAAGTTAAAATTAAAGATAAGCCACTATTTCACACCAAACTATGACATTAACTAACTCTCATCAACAATGGAAGACCTTCAGAGCAAATATCTCAGAGTGTAGAGAGGCAACCCAAACAACAGGTTGATTGGTAGTAACAAGCGAAATCAAATCCAGCAAAATATTAATTATAAACTCGTAAATTATTTTAGTAAGTAAAAATATATACAAATTAATAATTTTCTCAATTTGCCTTAAAAAAGGAGCTGCTACACCGTCATCAACTGCATGTGACCGTTTGATTCCGGCAGAAAGAAACAGCCATCTGTAGTAAGATGTCAATATATGAATAGAGTGGTTGAATAAAACAAAGAACACACATTCCAAATACTTAGAATTCCTTCCCCAGCCATCATCAGGTACACCCGTCATCTACGGACAGTTTTAAGTACCAATAACTTCACAACTCCCCTATTCTTAAAGAACTAGCTTTATACTTCACCAGCTGCATTCGCAGGCAAGTAATCACCCATCCACATCTCTTTCTAGAAATCAAAGTTGCATTCCGGAGATTCAAGAAGTAAATGGCCTGACCAGTTGTTCTCACTAATATTTCTTCATCGTCACAATGAAGAACCCCAGAAAGCAATACCGGAAAGGAAAGATCGTACTACTCATGAGTGGACTCAATGCTATATCCGTATTCCATGTCTAATAGTAAACAAGACCGCTAACTAATAGTCGTCAAGCACCTTCCCCAACAAGTTTGCATTTTTGTTCAGCCCGCTTGGCTGAAGGTTGACAAGCAGAAAGAGATATAGTAGTAAGAGCATCAACCAAGACCATCCATTTTCTATCTATTTTTGAGTCCTACAATAGTATCCACTGGTAACTATGTTTACCATGTTATGGTCTTTTCTTTGTATTTATTTCCGTTAATCTTCTGTGGTTTTTTCTATCACAAGCTAATTTCCCTGTCATGATCATAAGGTAACTATAGTTAATCAGACTTTCTGGTCGCAAACACTAATGTCCGTTTTGTGAATATAAATACTGTAGTTATTTCGCTTTCTTACTATCTACTGTATGAATGAATGAATTAACTGGAGATTTTTATGTCTTTTGAGTATACACGGACGCTAACATATGTATCTATTAGGATATATGTTTGTGCAATTATTATTGGAACTTAGATTTTAATTGTTTTTTTTGACGTCCAATAATACGTTTATAAGTGTAGGTGTATTGTGAGTTAGTTTTGTACAGGTGGATTTAGACTTGAGCTTAAGATTAGCATCTGCAAAGACTGCTTTTGTATTTCTTGCATATACAAGTGGTTACTTTCTCGGTAAAGGGTGGTATCTTGTTGATTGACTAACCTAGCAATCTATTACGAAGTCATAAAGACATATCTTATCTTTTGTGTTCTAATTCTACCTTGAATCAAAGTTTATATTGAAGATGATTTATAATTCTGATTTTTGGACTTTTGCTCTGGTACTATAATTCAGGAGGTTAAAGAGTTTTAAGGGTAACAATCTTCAATTTCTTGTTGATGATCAGCATTGATGTTACTACAACCTTTGAAGTTTCACTGCTATTGATTTGATTTTGTATTTCTGTCCTTGCTTCCTTTAGTGTGTCTGTCTACGAGACGCATCGTCATAGATGCGTACAACACAACATTCGACTTGCAGCGACAAATCGCATACGCGTGGTTATCTATACATGCAGCGTACTACAAGCGTAAAGAATTTGTAGTGCAGCTTCGTTTTTGTGTTTTTAGAATTTTAGTTTGTATGAAAATGTCAAGTGACGAAGACGAAGTTGTACTGTTTTACAATTATATTCGTCGTCGCAGAAGAAGAACACGGAAACAGTTTTGGATTTATCCATATATCGAAACGAATGTTAATAGGCGATTGTTTATTGCTGCACAAGAATTGTCAGAAGATGAGGCAAAATTTCAGACGTTCTATAGAATGAGAAAACAAACATTACAAGAACTCGTTGAAATTGTGAGTCCACTTATTCAGAGGCAAAATACTGATATGCGTGAATCTGTAAGTGCGGAAGAACGAATTATGATAACACTAAGGTAAGTAGAACATATTTATTTGAGCAAAAATCTAAACAGCTTTACAAATTTTGAAAGATATCTGACGTTGGTTATAGGCTGTCGCTCCAATCACCTGTTAGATTCATGTAGCTTTTGTAACTACTTTGATCAATAGCTTGATTCCCTGTAGAATTACTACTTGATGAAGGTGCTGGTGAGTGCACCGAGGAAAATGGTATGGTTACAGTTGATAAGGGTGAATAGGTGGATGAATACCTCATTTTCTGTCTAGTCATTTGAGCTACAACTGTTTGCGGGTGACCAACGGTTTCCCGCTTCTGTTGAATCAAGATGTCATCAAGCAACATCATAGTTTTAATCTTAAATGTTCTTAAATTATCCTCAAATAATAATTTACTAAGATCTGGTAGCAAACTGAGAAGAAACATTTTCCTGTGATCTTCAGTTACGGTCTCCTTTTTCTTCCGTTTTAGATATTCTAAAAAAATTTTATCGACTTCGTCCAATCCCTTTTTAAGCTTTATTTTGTTGCTCTTAGTGTAAGCGTTTGTGGCTTTTGTAAATGTTGCTCCTGTTCTTTCGGTGGTTCGCTCGATTCTTGTCCAGTTTGTTCTTCAGGCTCGTCTTCTTTTGGCTGTATTACCTCCTCCTTATTTCTCTCTTCTGGAAGCGGAAAGTTTGCTCCTATTTTTTCCAAATGTTGCACTGGTCTTACGTAAGGCAACACAAATTGCATAAGGTTGTGTAAATAGTAAGGCTTCTTTGCCTTAGCCGAAGATCCACTTGGAGGTGATTTTAGACTTCGAACAAAGCCATTTCGGATATCTTTCCACTTTTCTTTACACTCAACTACTGACAAAAAAAGAATATAATTGTAGAATAAGTAGTTTGTTTGTAGTTTTAAGATATGCCTAGTAGTAATAATTAAAAAATAAATTTTTATCGAGTGTGTTCAAAAGGTATTCTTTTTCCATACGATATAGTACCTACCATCTGTACAATAATCACTTGTCAAAGACGCTCTACATACTATCTATTATTAATCTTTAAATATTGTAGCAAAACCTTGTACTTCTTGTGAATTATAAATATGCAGCATAACAAAATACAGGTTTTATGTTTTAGATATTTGACTACTGGTTGTACGTTTACTTCACTTGGCTTATATTTTGCAAGAGGAGAATGTACCGTGGCAAGAATTGTAGAAGAGACTACTAGTGCCAATTGGGAAGCTTTAAGAGAATCGTATATGCCTGCACCCAACTTAGAAGGATGGAAAGCCATTGCTGCACGATTCTCTGAGCTATGGCACCTTTCAAATTGTTCATGTGCCATAGATGGAAAGCACATTAGAATTCAAAAGTTTCCTAATTCTGGTTCGACCAATTTTAATTACAAGGGCTATCATTCGGTTGTCTTATTGGGATGTTGCGATGCAGATGGGTTTTTCACGATGATTGAATGCGGATTTGCCGGCAGAAATAGCGACGGAGGTATATTCCGTGTGTCAACATTTGGATGGTGGTTGGACGGCATTTCAACTTCTTCATGATGAACGTCGAAGTGAATTACCCTATTACTTTGTTGCAGATAACGCCTTCCCTCTAAGACGTAATATAATGAGGCCATATCCAGAACGAAACATAACTAATACGAAGAGAATTTTTAATTACAGACTGAGTAGTGGTAGAAAAACTATAGAATGCAGTTTTGGAATGTTAACTGAAAAATTTCAAGTTTTACTGACACCTATTCGATGTCAAAATACGACACTATAATTTCTATAAACAAATGTGTTTGTATATTTCACAATTTCATCAGAAAAAAGAATGATGTGCCATACACGGTTAATGCTATGGAAGAGAATGATCGTTTAACTCCAAGAAATATGCCAAATATGGAGAAAAACTTGAACATAAATATAACATCTTCGCCACGGTTGTTACGTGATTATTTAGCAAATTACTTTCTTAGTCCATGTGTCGCTTTGCCATGGCAATGGAATTATTGTATTTATAATAATTAGGTTAAAATCAATAAACATTTATTAATTATATACAATATTCTATTATACGTACCTTCCCAATCCATTTCTTGAGCAATCGCAATGCTTTTTCGGTTATATCTTTCCTAGAATATTCAAATAACGAATGATTATACAAACACGGGTATTTTTCCACCGTTTGCACAAATTTAATAGTTGCATTTACACTCATTCTAATTACGAAAGCAGCACAGGTATAACAAAAATCTACTGTTGTACGGTTGGCGACAAACTGAACGGTACGTCTGCCGCTCCGTGTACAGATTTGCATTTAAAACCAAGATCTGCAGCAAGCGAACGTTTAGCTTAACATGTTGCGTCTATGACGATGCGTCTCGTGGACAGACGGTCTTAAAAAGACGCGTGTTAGCGCCATCTAGTATCGAGATTTTAGAAACTTATTTTTGAATATTCTTAGATTTTTCTAACTGATAGAGGTGTGTTGGGGGGCATTCACATATTATGTCATCACCAAAAGTCATTTTTCAAAGGGTGGGTGGGACAAATAATATTTTGGACATCAAGCCTCTGAGGTGGGTGGGTCACTTCGTCATCAAACACATAATTATATAAAAAATACCGAGAAAAAAATTCCATATCAATAGAATATAAAAAATATTTCATTGATAAAGCATCAATTTCCAGTGTCATCCTCATAGATGGGTTGCATCCAAGCCTTCATGTCTTCAATTATCTGAACTCCGCCCTCATCAATGCTGCTAACAACCTCAGTCTCGATCTCTTCTTCAGCCAATTCAAAAATCGTTGCAAAATTCTTGTGGATTTTCCCATGCTTGGTCAGGCTAGCTTTGCGGAAGAAATACTTCTTGCACACTGGGCATATAAGTTTTTGCAATTCGGGAATCACCGACGGGCAGTAATAATCGTTTGGACATGGTTTGACTGGAACCAAGGAAGCGTTTTGGAGCCTTTGCGAAATGTCGAGGAACCGGCCGTCCATATTTTCCTGAGAACAGGCTTCTAGACCATACAAGCCATAGCGGAACATGACTGGACCTGGCAAAAATCCGTCTTCCAAGTACAGGCGCAAACGGGAAATCATAGGACTGCAGCACGATTCATCCTGACATTTCACTACTTGCAGACAATATTTTGACTGAAGAATGTGGCGGTCCCGCCACAGAACGTCGTTGGCCTCTGTGCTCTCCGATGCTGCTGTTGATGCCGGAGGTACGTACTGTGCAATTACTTCGAAACCATCAATGACCGTCCTGTCCCAAACTTCCGCAAGGATTCTCCCTGCTGCTTCAAAGTTTTTCTTCTCGAGAACTTTGTCGATGGTTCGGCCTCGTGCATCCAAATGAGTTCCACAAACATCGTGAGGAATGATGAGCCCGCACAACGGTGCCATCCTTCTCTCGACAGGATTCCTTGCACTTTGATGAGGTGCATTGGTGCACACGAACATGGCGTCCAAGTCCAGCATTTTGAAGGATTTTACCGCAGCTTGTAAAACCTTCTCGTTTCTTGGCGCTTCGTCTGGACCACCGTCCGAGAAAACCACAAGCACTGGTTTGATCCTGTTGTTGGACCAAAAATAATCTCGCATCTTGTCGTGATGCAAGTATTTAATCAGATCTTGGCGGTGGGTTTCTGCAGTACTTGAATCGATGGCGCCTCCTCGAATTGAAATGCATGTGGGGCCTGAGTAGGAGACTTTCCAATCCTTGAAGCACAGGATGCCAATAACCGACGCAATTAGTTTTAGTCCTTTAGCGATTGGATAGTCGTGGTCCGGCATTAGAATTTGACGTTCATAGCGCATCAGAATTGGTGCTTGCTTTTGAGCAGCGGGGAGGCCCAAAGGAACACGAGCTTTGTCGTCAACAGAAAGCACGTTTACAGCTTGTGGTCCTAGCAACTCCGCCAAATCCCGAATGTGCTTTATTTGACCCGCACAGAAATGTGTGTCCTCGTGTTCTTTTCGCAAACTGTTACTCGGTCGAATAAGTTTCACTGGAACTGTGTTCACGTGTCTTCTTCCGTCTTTCGTACTGACGTTTCTTGGTATTAATCTGTAATACAACGCAGTTCTGGAAATGTTGTAACCTGAAAAAATAATAATATTATTATTATTATGATAAATTGAATGGTCTTGGTCTTTTAAACCAGCCAAGAGCTCATCGACAGTTTTCGCGCATTTTAAAATCTCGCTCCTGCGGCGGTCATCAGCGGAGGCTCCATAGTAAACCAGGTTCAAGATCGCTTCCTGAAGACCTTCTTGCTCTTTCTCTATTGGTGGCCGGCCACGTTTCGGCTTCGGTAATGTTTGAGGAGCTTCAAGTTTCTTTTTTTCCCTCAATTTCTGCTGCGCCTTCCTCAAATTTTCAGCTCGATTCAGTTTTTGAGTGAGCTCCTTCAACTTCAGTCTGTCTTGGTGTAGTTCGTGCTTCTGGTCATCCTTTGCAAATCCGGTACTGACGAAGTCTTGTAGCTTCTTGATCTTCAAAGTCAGATCTGCGATTTCTGACTTCAAGCGATTCTGGACGGGTGTATTCGCGGACGTCGGTGGTTTCGATGGCAGTTCTTCAACTTCAACTTCCTTTGCCTGCTCCACATTGTTTGAAGATGTTGGAGGTTGTGTAGTAGCGACAGTTTTTGATGATCTTGCTGGTTCACTGGTCGCTGTTGTCTTGGTGCTCGTCGTCGCAGATTTGAAGATTTTGCAAGGAAGTCGGGCAGTTGCTCTGGTTTTTCAGGGCTGTGATCTTCTCTAATACGATCTTCTGGTCATGCTTGTTTTCACTCCACCATGTAAGCAACCTCGAATACCAATTATGACCTGAAAAAGTTATACCACCGTAACACAATGGTGCTGTACATATTTATTTAATAATGAAATTAATGCTCACTTTTATCAACTTTGTTCCAGGCTTCCCTCAAATTCTTCCAGTCTTCATCCTGTTTCCCCATCTTCGATTCGATCCACAGACTTTAATCCACACTGTCTGTCGGTTTTAAGCACCTGAAAATATAAGATTTAAGTCCAATAAAGTTATGACCCATCAAATGACAACAATTTGAAGTCGCTTACTTACCGTAAACTCAGGAAACAAACCTCCAAGAGTGATGCTGGTTTTTAAAAAAACCTTTGGTTTTAATTTCACAACGTTTAACGTCAAGTTTAAAGTTAATTTGATTGTGAAATATATTTTTAAACATGGATGACGATTCCCACACGCGATACCGATACCGGATGTAGCGCAACAGTCCATGGTTGTCGCTTTTACAGCTCGATTACATTCGTAGGCAAGCGCAGCCATCGTTTTGCGAGATTTCCCGCTTCAAAATTCAAATTCGAAATTCAAAGTCGTGAGGTGCGGATCCTGCGGGGAAAACACGAAATTACGTCGAACAAAATATTACGGCTTGATGACATAATATGTGAATGCCCCCTTGGACTCCATATTGATAAGGTATATTCTACCAAAAGTCGAACCAAAGTCGTTCTTTCATTATGGCTTCATTATGCAGATCTACAAAGATGTCTGATTACGAATCCTAAGCTTTTGTCGATTACGATTTAAGATTAATTAAGTATGGAATAGGGTTTCCTTTTTTTTACCAATCATGGGCTCTACTTATCTGAAATGGCTTTTTGAAGAAGGAAAGAGAGAAAGAAAGTCTGTGTTAAGAATGCTAAACATAATTACGAACAGAATGGCTAGAATTTTCAGTTTAACTAATATGTTCCTTTCACAAAAACTGATTTCATTTGAGACAAATTGATATTCTCTGATGCACTATCAGTACCACTTAAATAAAATGAAACGATTATTTATAATACATTTTTTCATGACATAGCGAGTGTGGTTAATACTCTATTACTTAAGACACGAAAAGAATTTGAAAAGGACTGCTCTAACAAGCTAAATTTAATTCTAATGCAGGATTAAGAATTCAAACTTAAAAAGTGTCGCAATTTATGAAACTAAGTGAAGTGGTGTTAATGTACTCCAACTACACTATTAAATCATAACGGGTTATCTTTGATCAACAAATTGTCACTCGTGTCTTTCATAATGAAAGTAAGATAAAACGTTACCGCAACAAATTCTTTTTTGCTTCTTTTACGAGTGTACCTTGCGTAATTAATACATGCTTATGCATTAGTTGAATACCTAAAAGGTATCAAAGAAAAAATTTATTGCAAACTGTTAGAAAGAACTAGATGGTCCTCCAATGAGGCTACCGATTATTATAATTTGTGCACCGTACAACCTGAGCAAGATTAATTTAATAAATTAAAAGAAAATTATAATACGCTCACCCGTTGGGTAAATTACACTAATAATAACATAGATACAAGTATAAACACACATTCACATTATTTTATTATTGCATGCATATGCTTAATATTCGCCACTTTCTAACATTTTGCATGTTTTTGCTATCTATACTTTTTACCTTTCTTTGCTTTAACCAGGAGAAACTCAAATTTATTCCCGTTCGTTTCCGTAACTCCACTTTGTAATGTCGTTTTGTATTATAGAGGTATTACCGTCGCAAGTTTATTTTAATAATTATTAGCATTTTGTTCGTGGTGTTAAGATCGTTTTTAGCGGGCGCGCGCTCCTACATATTAGCATTTGAATAGCTTTAATATGATAATTTCTATAGTCAATTGCATTCGGTCGGTATTCAAAGCAAATAGTGCAGAAAGACAGTAGGAAGCGTTCGGATAAAAGATCGAAACAATTCATATTTATTTACCTTAATGAACCTTCTTTCATTGGAAGAACTTCTGGAAAAACTGCACCTTTTCAAGAAATTTTAAAAGGAAGTTTAAAAGGTTTATAATACTTAACAGTTATCAATTATTTCTGTTTTTGACAAATAGAGTTCCGTAGGTGCATACATAAGAATATGAATAGCTAGGAGAAGGTTAATAAATTCCGAGTGGAATACATAAATTTGTGCGTCATCCTTTTTTGTACATCCTTAATTGTTATTATAAGTCTATAAATATGGTACATTGTTTACCACACAATACAGAATAAAGAAAACAAAATGCAAAATTTGCAAGAAATAAGTGGTATTGGCTTGGAGTTGTGTGGTATGAATAGAAAACAAGGAAGAGGAGGTTTTTTATCTTGATATACTTTATGCGGTTTCCTATGCAAGTTGTCTTCTGTGGCCAAAGCAATATCATTTTTTGTTGCATTACTAATACATCTTTATTTGAATCTTTTTTTTATCATTTGCTCGTTCAGTTTTATTTCGTATTTCGCGATATGTCGGCTTTATTTTTGGTTTGTTATTTAAAGCCGGGTACAGACTTGAGTATTGTTTTGAGAACAAACAGTTTTCACAAAAAAAATGCTCTAGTGTGGACTTGCTTGAACACCTTTTTTGCACGCATGCCATCCGCAGCTTGGCGATCCATCAAAGAATATGCGTGGTCCGTTGGGACGAGTTTTGGTGGCTCTCGACTTCTGTGCGAACAAAGCTAACGCTTATGGAAAAGCATGTGTTGCTCGTTTACAGAGTGAATCACATTGTGTGCAAACAATACCAATTCCACAAAAAGTTGTCGTTGAAACGTTTGTTTGCAAAAAGCTGTTTGTTCACGAAAAAATCCTCAAGTCTGTAGGTGACAAAGTTTATTTTTATTTCACAACTCTTGAGAGCCTATCGGTGTTTTCAATATCTTAATATTCTTCTTCAATATCCCAGATCAGTTTGCACCTTTTTCCGATGTCTTAGATGTAACAACTCAAAGTTTTTGTTTTGTTTTAAAAAGGTTTAGATTATTGTAACCATATGTACTCGTAGATATGTCCAAAAAGATTAAAGTACTAACACTTCCCTAAATCGTTAAAAAGATAACTAAACACGTTTACTATTTCTTTCGGGCCTTTTTACCCGAAAAGAAATATAGGTACACCCACAGTCAATGAAAATGAACCACTCATATCATAAGAAGGCTTGGACTCTGACGTAATCTTGATTGAACATCTGGCATTTCTGTTATCTTATGATTACCGCTGATCAAATGCATATTTGCATGTTTTTATCTATGAGGCATATACAGTTAAGTTTTAGTAGTATGTGAGCTCATTTCAGATTTGTTGGTGAAACTTAGATTTTCATCATGATACAACCTTGAAGACACTTTCGAGATACACTGCCAAAGAGCAATAAACAAAACCTTACTCTATGACCATGGGAGCCGCCGCTGAAATGTTTTGCAGAGAAGTGCAAGATATTTTGTTCCGTTCCGTGTTAAGCTTTTTACTAACCTTAGTTCACAAAACCTTATTTTTATTTCTAGCCATAGAATCCAACCTATGAAATTGGCAATAACTTTCGTATAAAGTAAGTTTGACCAGAGTAGATTGATTGATGACTTTGGCTATCCAAGCTAGAGTTTGTCTAATATGTTAGTTTGTCATTCATATGTAAAAGATTCTGCCCTAGAAAGATTCAAGTATGTAACTTTATTATCGTAGACTTTTCACTTGGGCTGCATTCGAAAACTCCAAAGGAGTCGTTACTGAATTTGCAAAGTCTGTCTGTCTGTCTGTCCGCATTTTTTGTCAAATTTTGAAATTTTGACTCACATTTGGATTCTACATCAAAAACTAAGCACAACGTGGTATCTTTGTTTTTTGATAACTTTTTGGGAACTTGCTCAAAATGGCCGCCGAAAATTAAAAAATCTTCAAAGAATTTTTTTACTTTAGAATCGTGTTCTCATCAAACAATAAGACAAACGTATACTTTTAGTTTTTTGATATCACCTAGGGAACATGGTTAAAATGGCCGCCAAAGTTTGAAAAAAAGTAACACAACGGAGTTCGTTGTGGTTATGCTTTGCATTCTCAGATGTTTTAATTTTTTTGCTCTACTCGTTATTATTTCTAGACTAATGTTGTTGCTGATTTAAGAATATCTACAAACTTGAATTTGTTAGAAAATCTTACATAAAAAGAGCTTGGTCCGTTTTCAGTAATGAATAAAAAAAATAATTTTCGTAAGCCGGTATGCAGAAATCCGAACCGCTGCAGCTGAGCTTAGGTTCGAAAGTCTTTAGAAGATGCGCCAAATTTTGTTAAGTGACATGGAAGATCCTTGTGAAATTCCGATCGGATGAGTGACGCCCTTAGGCTTGCTAACGTCTTGAGTTGGCTCTTATGATCATGATGTTTGTCTTATTTTGTTGCTTTCTTAGTTTATTATGTGCAATTTATATAAGCTGCACAAAGATCATGTGTGCCCTTTACTTCTGCATTGACAGAATTTAACTTTTATTTATTACTACAGAAACTGAACTTTAAATAACTTGGACATTTTGTGGCTTCGCGGCGCCCATGTTCTTGATTAGCTTAACTATTAACTATGAGGCCAGGACAAGACTCACTAAGAAAACAGCATGTTTTGGATTAATTTTAATTATTTATCTACATAATTTCCATTTAGTTTGATACACTTTTTCCAACGACGCGACGCCACGTTCTAGAACGGTTATTCAGATGCTGTACTACGTTGAAATAATTCTCACCATTAGTTGTTTTTCGCTTCTGAATGTAATAAACAGTTGCCATAGCCTTACCTGCCAACCAGCCGACGCAACTGTGTTTGCCTTATTTGCAGTTAATTCTACTTTGCGGTCAATCGTTTTGACTGCTGTTTAATCTCAGGAGTGTTGTGGTAGATCCAACGGTTTTGAATCAAGGCAAAAAGGAGGTTAGATTGCGCTTATAAAGTGCCAAACAATTGGTTGAAATGTTGAAACTAGAGAAGAAGGATGATTTGTACGTTTTCTGTTTGCTGCGACAGTCATTTTCTGCTGTTACAATTAAACGCGTTTAAAAACAAGGAAATAATGGAATCTCCAATATTAAGGTCTTGGGACTTCCTGAGATGTGTTTCAAGAAGTTTGTCATGCTATAGCTACACTAGAACTTTCTCAAAGTGAGTCCGCGTACAGATCAAACTGAAAAAACATCAATGAGATTAGAGAGAGTGTTCAAATAGAACCGGGAACTTGCACAAAAAGAGGTTTCAAAAAATAACTTGGTTTTGGAATCGTGTAATTAATCATTGTGTAATAGGGCCCAGTTCTTACATTAAAATGATGCCTGTAATTTCAAATTTTATTTTTACTCGCTGCTCGTTGATGCATTTTTCCTCAGTGAATCTCCCAAGCTTTACCTATAATATCTGAAAAAGAGGAAGTAGACAAAAAATATTTTGAAACAAATTTAT
This sequence comes from Ignelater luminosus, assembly GCA_011009095.1. NCBI lineage: Eukaryota > Metazoa > Arthropoda > Insecta > Coleoptera > Elateridae > Ignelater > Ignelater luminosus. The sequence goes on from VTPC01001158.1 coordinate 118,670, forward strand.
TAACCGTTCAAATCCCACTCTGACTTTTGGCCCACCCTGTACTTTTGGTTATCTTGGGAATACAGGGTTAACAATAATTTTGTAACTTTTGTAGACTCTTGAATAAAAACACAAGTAGTAACATATGTGACTGGATAAAACATAGATTCAGGAAGTTTTTGTTTTAGGTACTAGAAGAATGAAAAAAAGGCCTATTACTGATTGATTATACAGGCCGACAGCTGTTTTGATGCCGGGTATTTGTAGTTGATTTCATATGAATTTGATGTTCTGAATTCAAATATGGCATTAGTTTTTGCCTAGGAGCTCAAATTTCTGAGATATATTAACATTTTAGTGAATACACCAATATAATATATTTATACAAATTATATACAAAGATAGAGGAAGAAGTCATGGATGATGCTAACTAGTCATTGAACACTTCGGAAGCTTCTTTTCCGTGACATTCTTGAGTGTATTTTGGTAGCGGTCCTCCATAGTTTTAATATCCTGGTGAAATCTTTCACCTTGTTCCTCACTGGTGTCTTCTAAATTTTCAGAAAAACGGTCTAAGTGGCTGTGTAAATAGTGCACCTTAATCCTCATGTTACACCCAAGGGATTTGAAACTGTTAGCATCTCGTTTACCAGTTCAACATAGTTTTCAGCTTTGCGTTTGCTCAGAAAATTTCCGACAACTACAACAAATGAAATCCAGGCTTTTCGCTCAACCTCATTCATCGAATTTACGAAGGCAGGATCTTTAATGAGCTGTCTTATTTGTGGGCTGTCAAATATCCCTGCTTTGATTTTTTCCGTATTCAACTGAGGAATTTTTTCCCTATATATGCAAAGCATGATCCGTTCTTACCAAGAGTCCTTACAAACTGCTTTATAAGGCCCAGCTTGATATGTAGTGGAGGAAAGATGATTCTCTCTCGGCCAACTAATGGGTCGTTAATGACATTCTTTCCCCCAACGTTCATGTTTTCTCTCTTAGGCCACTCTTTTCTAACCCAGTGGTGTGTTTTGTCTCAGCTATCCCAGATGCACAAGAAGCAAAGATATTTGGTGTGGCCACTTTGCTGTCCAAGAAGAACGTTTACCATTTTTTGGTCCACACAAATCACCCATTGATGTTCATGATACTTTATCTTCTCCGAAACCAAAGCTATTGGTGTTATATTTTTCTTTCATTTTCGTTGAGTGAGCAATTGATATTGAACCATATTTGTTCCTATTGTGCAGAAGGACACATATCAAACTTCTCTTTGAGCTGTCAATAAACAGTTGCCAATCATCTGAAAAATATTCAAAAAGAACTATTTTTTCCAAGAGTCCTCTAATTTCGTGACAAAATACAAGATTATCTTCTTGAAAGAAAAAGAGTAGCAGACCCTTTTCTCGTGTACGGTAAAAGGTAATTTTGGTTCTTTGTTCCAGTAGATTTTTGTCATTCAACCTGTAAGCCAGTAATTCAGAAGCTTCTTTTAACAAGTTGAGATCTCTGGTTAGGTCATTTAACGTTGAGGAATTGATGACATCAGCTCAGAATTACTGTCAGCTTTATTAGTATCAGAAGGTTGATCAGAGGGACAATACTCGTCCTCACAGAGCTCTGGTAGTCTGTGAAACGTTGGTATCGGCACTTGCTCTGAGTGAGAGACCGGGCGTCTTGCAGAGACTAAATTAGAATAAGTCCACTTGCTACGGTTGTTTCGATTGATTCCAGTAATATTTACTAGGCAGAAATAACAGTCATGGAAGTGGGTTTTGGGTTCTCTCCAAACCATCGGTACGCCGAATTTCAGACATTTTCTTTTCCCGGTAGTCCACTGTGGTAAATGTTGGGTACAAGTTTTACATACCTGATGCGGTGCCCAGGTTTTATCCCGATCACCAAGGCTAACACCGAAATATCCAAGATAAGCTATTTTTACAAACTCACTAACAGTTTTTCTGTTTTCTTTTACTTGTATTCTCCGCATAGGTAGCAAAACACATCGGGATGATTTACACAGTTTCTTCTAGATTTTCCTTGAACTAACTGCACGGCAGACTGACAATAGGGCAAATATACAGGAAACAATCCTTGTGTACCTGAATTAGAACTGCACAAAATGGAGTTAGAACTGTACATTTTGTGTAGAACTGCACGTTAAGAAAAACACTGATCTAAAAAAGTAGAGCAGATAGAGAAAAACTGATTTCATAGTTAGATTCAACGCCCCCCATATAGCTAAAATCTACAAACAAGTTGTCTTTAGTAGGCCTATGTTACTATTCAATCTATTCTCAGTGTTTTAAGCTAACTAACTTGATGGTGGACACACACAAAAATTGCGTGTTGTAGTGTATATAATAATTTGTTATAATGTTTCAAAACTGAGAACCTTAGGAGTCTTTATATACGCTGAGAAGTCAAAGGAAACATTAACAACATTAAGATCTGGAGAACGAGCTGACTTACTCGACAGACCTCTTCTTTTAATATATGCCAGCTTAGGAATATTTACTATTGAATGTTACATAACTGTATGAAAAATATATTTTCTTCCTCCCTTGTTAAAATTCCTTTTAGTGATTTGTTTGCACCTTGTATTTCTCGCACTTTTGTATCTCATACCTATTGTTATAATAATTAATTAGATCAAATACGTGTTTTTTAAATATCATTTTAGCATACAAAATCTATTGTTCAGATCTTTACATGCATAATTTGGTAACGTAAGAAAATGTTGTAAATGTAGCTTGTTATGTATACTTTGGGCAAATTGTACGCATTGTAGATCTTTAAATGAAAACTAAAACAAAAGCTTAATGATCCTTTAAAAAAATGAATCGTGTAGAACAACGAGTCTGTGAATAAAAGCGAATCAATAATAATCAATTGTTCTATTGTTGAATTTTGATCAGCTTCAGTGTAACGTGAAGCAACATACGGTATATATAAAGTGTTTCAAAGAAGCATGCGGGAAGAATTTATATATGGATTATGTTAGAACGAACATAGTATTTCGTATTAGATTTGCCATACTAGTCGGTGATAATGTAAATGACATTGCGACGGTTCGGTTCCGGCACTTTCCCCTTGGGCGTGGCCGTTCTTGCTCTGATCTGCTCTGCTCTACACCGTGTCGCAACTTAACGATGTGTATTTATGTCCGATCGCCTCCGATAATATTGTACTCTACTTGTAATAAACTCGTACATTTTTCCCTCTCCAGTCACGACAGCACTGTAATTATTCGGTTAGGAAATGGTCGGCAGCTGCCGGTTGCTTTGTCTTAAAATAGATTTATTAATATACAAACAGGATATAGGTCATAGCGCAGATCTATCATAGATATTAATTAACATTTTTACCTTTTTGTTTTGTTTGAAAAACTAACAGCGAAGAAACCATTTAAAATTTTTGGAAACAAAAAAAATTCTCGCTCGCGCTCTAAGCGCGTTATGTAAACTCTTAAATTCATTATTAAGCTGTTACAGATACAAAAGCACCTGGGGGACCCATTCGAGAAGGGATATCGCGTGCCCGGACTCGTGGGGATCGCGTGCCGCCATCTGACCTACATTATGACCCTTCACTCTCGCTATGCATCTAGAATCCACGCCCGATCTAGCCATCTCATAGTTTTAAATGTTTTTTATTAAAAATGTTACCTGTACAATCTCGAACGTATGTAATTTGTGTACCTGTCTTCGCAGACGTATAACAGAAAAAGAAAAAAGATTTGTAGAAATATTTGAATCTGTTTTAAATGTTATGAATGGTTCTCTAGTTTTGTCTGATTTTTTGTTTTATTTTCATTTTTTGCAATTTGGTCATATTCCAAATATTCTATTGCAGTAGTAGATTTAGTAGAAGAAATAATTTGTTTTACATCTAACCGTTCTTATTAGAAAGAAGATCAGGAATAGTTTTTGCAATACAAGCCAATAGTAAGAAGAGTGCGTTTGGTCAAGTTTATCTAAATGCCCAAAATATCAAGTTTTAGGAAAAAGGAATTTTAGTTTTCAGAATTCCAAATTTATATAAAATTTTAAATAAAAGAAACCTGAAACATTATTTACATTTTGGCAACGTCATCAATTTCCCCTTGGAAAACTCCATCGCATTAGTGGCGCAGTACATACACTTATTAATTCTGGAGTATTACTAGATAGCGACAAGTTATGACAATCAGAAAAAGGAAAGAATAATCTAGATTTGTGTACCTGTCTCTTGAATATTTGAAACGATGACTTAGCTTTTCACAAATAGAAATAAATTGAATAACAGCAAATACTAAAACTTATCATTTATCAAGAAGAAGGAAACCAATTACTAAAGACCATACCGCAATATAAAACAGCGCATTATGAGTACAATGCCTTTTTGCGCTAAAAATAAAAGTGAGATACTAAAAAAGTTAAATTTAACAAATCAAACGTTTTTTCTACTTAATAGATAAATGGATATTGCGGCGACTTCAGTTTTGGCATGTCTATACACATTTGTGGCTGTCGTTTGGTTACTTTGACAGATAACAATGGGTTTGTTATCTGCAATGGTATTTCTTCACATTGATAATTTATTTTGTAATTTCCTATGATAAGAAATAAATTTTATTACGGATTCACCTCATTTATTTATCTGTTTCGTTTTTATTTGTCTAAATTAGACAAATGCATAATAGTTAAAAAAAACAAGACCCACCTTGAGCTTTTTCAATTAAACAGAAGAAATATGGACTATATTCGTGAAAGACAGACACATGTAACGTTAGTCAGATGCTGCATAAAAGTTTGAAGACTCCTCTGCATGTTTTTATAGTGATGCTTAGCAGGGTTTATGTCAAACAAGTCAAAATCTGAAGTCTAACAAAAAAAGTCAACGGTTAAGAAAATGATGGACACGGTGCGGGTGGTAGCACAGTAATACCATGAAAAAGTTTTTCTCTAAACAGATATTGGTTAAGTCAATAAGACAATCAAAAAGTATGATTTTGGAGAACCACGACATTACTTCTAGAAATTCATTTAAGTAAGATTAATAAAAGTTTGTTGTGCGTCTTCCTCCACACCCTTCAATTTTCTCTACATAAAGTTGCTTTTGTTAATGAAAATTGTCCTGTTAGATCCATACCTTAGAAACGCAAAATAATTTGTATTCTTCATGAAGACGACCTCCTCAAGCTTTTCGTATAGCACCTTCTTGTTTATCTTTGTTGGAGTTGCTGTCCAAACTTAAATTCTGTATTGCACAACAGAAGAAACGCCTTTATAAAAACCTTTATGAATACCGTAAAATTATTTCCACACTGCTAAGTAATTTAATTGTAATCATGTTACCAAGACCAACAACTTATGTTGGTTTTTTAAGCAAAAGAACTTTTACAGTTCTATAAAGGATTTTAGGTATTTTCAGGTAAAAGAATTTAATTTTTTTAGTTGTTGATACTTGGCAGACTAATATCGGCCAAAAGCCAAATCCAAGGAACAAAGAGTTCCTCAAAAGAATAACTCCAAGAATAGTAAAAATATTTAAAATGCTGTAAAATTAAAACCGTAACTTGTTGGGGAAGAAGAAGCACAAGCACGTGTCCTAGTAGAAACTACCGCGCTAATCCCTCAATGTTAATTTATAGTCAGTACTTGAATAAGTCTATGTTTGGCTCCAGCAAGCACACCTTGATTTAAAGCGAATATATGTATAACTCAAAAGCTAAGCTCAAGTCGCCTATTTCTTTACCTTGTGTCTGAGCACACATACGAGATTGTATTTTCAAGTTAAGTCTAAATTATGAAAAATTATAGTATACCTAAATAGAACTAAGTTCGAGCTTGGCTCAAGTACCGATTATGAATGCGAGCATGAAAGAGGACTAAAGTTTAGCAGAGGCGCAAGAAAC